>JARHVA010002897.1:5000-60000 GCA_037957365.1 Torreya grandis
GCATCTATTTGTAATATGGTCTGGTGCTCTGTGATAGTCATAGAATGCATTATAATCATAGTTATTTAGAAGAGACCTAGTCGTATCAACCTTTTTGATGACAGGGAGAGATATGACATTGAATTCTAAGATCTGCTATAAAACCTATGATGGAAACTAAGGAAGAATCATGAAAGGTATCCTTGGAGGAGCTTATAAGACTAGGTGAGGAGGTGGATCTAAATTTTCATTAACTATAATTTTTGAATCATTCTTGTTCTCATAGGCTTTACCTTGTATGGGGGCTTATTGAAACTCTTAGTAGTTGAGTCTGATCCAGTTGTGTACTTTAGTTTTCCCATGGAGAGAATCTTGACTTCCCATTCTTTCACTGTGATAAATATCTATGAATGATGAAAAATTCTTGAATAGGATAGCTTCGTGTAATGCCAATAATAAACTCTGCTTGAATATGTCCTGGAGTTTTCTATCTACCATGGGGTTAGTCATATTTATTAATATAGTTATATATCTCAATAAATATTCAATTATTAGCTCATTGGATTTTTTTTTTAATTGTGCAACTTGAGCATATGAAACATTATCACTGATGTTGATTAAAAAGTGTTCCAAAAACATATCTATGAATGGGTTAAATATTGTGGTAAACTGATTAGGAAGATCATAGAATGATTGTAATGCATTTTCCTTTAAACTATGAGGGAATAAATTAGTAAGGAGAAAATCATTGGACATATAGTCCAAACATGCTATGTGGAAAGCTTGTATATGGTGCTCTGGGTCACTCTTACCATCATGCAAAGTAATCTTGGATGCCACAAATTTGGATGGCAAAGGTGTTACCACTATATGTTGTGTCAAGGTGTATGTAAAATAACATGAGAATCCAATGCATGAGATGACCTAGTAGCACCCTATTGAAGATGTAACACCTTTCCCTACAAATCATGGATGTCATGCATAAGGGATTGTACATATGGAAAGAATGAACTAGCCATAGGAGGTGTTTCCATTGTTGAAGGTTGTTATGGAATTTGAGTTGCCATCAAAGTAGGTATAACAATATTGGCATCTAGAGGAGTATAAGATTGACCATTATGGATTTATTCTTATTTTCATTATGGCTTACAAAATTTGTACATGATCATGGGGCTATTCCTAAAGTCTATCTCTAAAACTTTATAATATCTCATCCTTATTTACTATAAGAATCTCATTATTAAGTGGGGGTGTGTCCTAAATCCCATATTGTGTATCATTTTGATCATGATTGTATTGATCATCTACGGATGTATTATCATTAAAGTCCACATAATCAGGGTGTGAAGGATAAATGAGGGGGGTTTTAATTGGTCATTTTCTATGGTATAAAATCAAACATAAGGAATATACGTATGCTTAATAGGATTTCCACTAAGCCTAACACTTCTTAAAGGAATAGATATAACTTTTTGAGATGGCATATGGTAAATAAAATGAAATAGTGTTGCTAAAATAAAATATACAAAATATGAAAAGCCTAACATATCCAAGGAAAATAGTTTAAATAATGGTATAAATCTTAATAACATATAGGGATAGGGTTTGGGTAGTATTTGAAGTAAGTCAGGTTCACTAAATGATTTAACTTTTAAGGGACTTTAGAATGTAAACAATATGTTGTTAAAGGGTCTAAGTATAGTAAATCAAGGTAGAAATATACAATAAATACAACCACTAATTTTTGTAAGAATTGAACTAATCTAATATTTTTTAAAATAGCAATGAATGACATAAATAAGTACTTAACTAGAAATTGACTAAGATAAATGATTTGAGGGCTGAAAACTGGTGTGGAAGTTGATCTAAGTGTCACAAACAAGGTTCAAGTATCATAAACCCTCTTGGATTGTAGACTTGTTCCTTAGATGGTAATACACCACACCAGTGTCCTTTTTGCATAAACTATTTGATCTTCTAAGTGTACCTCTAGTGAAGTTTGATCTACTTTTACCTATTTAGACAAGCTCTAATTCACTATATGTACACTATTTTTGACTGATTTAGGAGCAAATCCTAGACCTTCATGTTATTAGGGTATTTAAGTTTCATAAGTAGCAAAAGTGTGATGTTAGTTAGGTAGGTTGAACATCCTCAACACCCCACTGTGTTGAGAGTTGCATATATACCAATACCTTGAGAGGGGATCAAGTCTGATGTAGTTATCCTAATCTAAGTGTTGGTGCAAGTGCAAGTGAATGTTAGTATAAGTGTCAACTTGAGTGCTTTGAATGAGACTTGATACTATAAATCTATATATTATGGGCTTGGAATGGCTATAGATGATTATATGCAGAAGTAGGGTAGAGTAGGGATCATTAACCTTGAGTGTGCACAACTTGTTCAAAGTTTGTTTATGTGTTTACATGTGATTTCCATCTAATGGATAAAGAGTTAAAATTCATATATTTATAATGATTTAGTGCTTGTGTGGAGTGTTAAATAGGTCTAGGTTGACCCTAGGTTTCTTAGGAATTGAAAAGATATCTATTGGGGTTGAAATATGGCAAAAGACATTAACAATGTACCTTGGTCACTAGCATGAAGTGCTAGTGTCCAAGGTACAATGTTAGTATCTAGGTGATAAAGCCTGAGGCATTAGGGGCCTAGATCCCTAAGGGAGGATCTTGGATTGATTTTGAGATGTTTAGGGATGTGTAAGGCCTACACAAAAGCTAGATAAGTGTCAAAAGAGGCCCTAAGATAGGTCTTGGGCTATGCTAAGGATGGGTTGTCTCAAGTAACATGCATTGCACTCAAGTGACATTTTATATGACAATATGACAACACAAAACATAGAGTTTAATAGTCAATCCTTCTAGGTAATATCACATACCCAAATCTAAAAATCAAGAATATATTCAACCAAGATGCAACCACATTAGCTAGAAAATGTCACATTACACACCATTGTCCACCTCTCGAAGACTTATCCCAAAAGACTATAATTTACTAATTTCTAAAATGATTGTGTTTTTAGGTCTTTCTACACACTTTTCACTTACAGTAACCCTACATAATTAGATATATTTAAGTTTTGAATAACACTCTCTAACCCTAGTTCAATTTACTATTTTTAGCAAGCTTATGATTTCTTTAAACTCTATAACACACTATATTTGATTTTATTTTAATATTAAATAAATACATATCAAAAGTTTTATTTAAATAGTTAAACTCCATTAGTATTGTTGTTGATTGCACAACATGTCCTAATTCCTTTGGACTTAGAAAACCTCTTTTTTAATTTTTGCTCCACTCTTGCCTAAGCTCATAGGCCAGTTGGTCTTATCACTCTCAATATTATTTGGTGGGCCATCTAATTTTACATTCTACATCAGGTCTTTCAACCACCTCCATTTGAAATACCACATCCATGTGAGAAAACTTCATATAAAGCAATTAGCATGAAAGTAAAATCTTGACCTCTTAATTTGCCTTTGAAAATATAGCTTACTTATCTCTCAAGCTTCTCCACATGGTCATTTTAGTTTGCATGCTTATTTAGCCTCTGAGACCTATTTTGTTGTGATAACCAAGTTTGTGTGAGAAAGTTTCATATTTTGTACTTGGTACCAAAGTAAGTGTTTGATCCACTTCTCAAACTTGGAATTTATTTAAAAACTTGTTTTCCCCAATTAGGTATGCTATAGCTCATAAAAAATCCAAGTTTTTAGACCTAATAAGGATTTAAACCCATGATAAGGTCTTCATGTTCAAATAATAGATGTTCCATTTACTAATAGAACCTTTTATTCCAATTAGGTCATCTTGTAAAAAGTTTGTGTTTTAGTTGTAATCATGGTATGGAACCTCGATTAGGTATTTCATGATCGGACTTTACACACTACTTAGGTATAGTTTTTTTTGAGTCATTTTGTAGTGGTTCTTAAGCTTTGGAATCCCACATACATTGTAGAGAGTCTCACTAACAATGTTTAGTTCTAATCAAGGAATTTTCCTTCAATAGGGCTTAGGGAACACTAAGTGTTCCACACCTATCCAGAAAAAAACCCTAATTAGGTCTAAGGCTTAAAGGCTCTGACCAATGTAATTTTAGTTGAGGTTGAAACCTCGATTGGGACTTGGTCCCATCGATGCAACATTCATAATATTTTATGGATATTAAACCCTAATCACAATGTAAGTTTTCCCATCAATTGTCGTTAAACCTATTTAGGGGTCCCAAACTCAATTAAATTTTGGGAACCCCATTCTTCAAACATACTTACCTAATCAAGATTTTATTCCCCAATTATGTCTTTGACATACAAAAATCACACCCCCATTATATTTAGGCTTCGAAAGCTTGATGAGAGCTATTTTTTATATTTATCAAAAAGTGAAATTTTAAAAAGTGAATGTGCCTCTTAGAAGCCCAATTAAGACTTGGAAGCCATTTTTGACCCCCCTTTATTTTTTCACCCATGTATTTTTGCTTGGTTGTCTATTTTAAGAACTGTATGTGTCTTCAAAAAAATCCTTCTAGCCTGACCGAAATGGTGTTTTCAATTTTGTGAAATGTGGCCTGATGTAAAATGTGTTCACTTTTTCAATCTGATCCAAATCAATACACATCAAAAGCACACCTGAAAATTCCTTTCTAAAAATCACTCCATCAATAAGTACATAAGGAATGGATTGTAGCCTAAAGTACCTTCTCTTGGCCCTATCAAGACCTAGTGGACACTCACCAGTATAAAGGAAATGGATCATGTCCTACATGCAAATTCTCAAAGGTGAAGGTAAAACTATTGTAGGGTCATCATGGAGTTCCAAAACAACCTCCCTTTTCTATTTTAAGTCTAAATCAAGATGCTCACACAATCCTTTTCCCTTCACTAGACTAGTTATTTTGATATCCACATCATATTCCATCACTTTGGTGATCCAACCTACCCTTTTATCATTCTAATCTCTACTCAACAAAAATTATTTCACACTAGGATGAGGCAAAAAAATGTGAATCTTGTTATTAGACAAAATATGGCTAAATTTCTTTAAACTCCTTATGACTGAAAGCACTTGTTTCTCAACATATGTATATCTTATTTCATATCCTTCTAAACCTTGGCTGAAAAAGGTAATATGTTGTTCCAAATTCTCATCATTTTCTTGGGTAAGCATGTTATAAATTACCTCTTCATTCCCAAAAGTATAAAAATTGAAGTCCTTGGAAAAGTTTAGACTTACAAGAGTAAGAGCTTGGGCAATGGCTTGCTTGATCTCCTCAAAACTTTCTTTCCTCCTTCCTATCAAAATGAATATCTCATCCTTCCTTAACATGGAGGTCAAGGGCTTGACCAGGTTAGAAAAATCAAGAATAAACCTCCAAATGAAATTTATCTTACCAAAGAAGATTTGTAGACCCTTCTTATGTTTAGGTAAAGACAATGCCAAGATGGCACTTACCCTTTCCGGATCAATGGACAGACCTTTCCTAGAAATAATGTTGCCTAAGAGTTTGCCTTCATGAACAAAAATCACACACTTCTTTGGGTTTATATAGATCCTAAACTCTCTACACATCTCAAAAATTTGTCTTAGATGATTCAAATTATCTTTTGCTTCCTTGGATAAAACTATCACATCATCAAGATATACCAATACAATGTTATTGATTAATACTTGAAAAGCCATATCCATTGCACACTAAAAAGTATTTCCAGCATTTGACAATCTAAATGGCATCTTCATATAGGCATATGTTCCCTATTTGGTGGTGAAGGCTATTTTGTATTGGTCACTTTCTTTCACCAAAATCTAATTATACCCAAAATAACCATCTAGGAGGGAAAAACTATCACTACCTTCCACCACTTGAAAAATTTGATCCATGGAAGGGAGGGAATAATGATCTCTCAAATACAATCTATTCAAGTCCCTGAATTCTACACACAACCTGATATCCCCATTCTTCTTTTTAACAGGGACTAAGATGGCCATCCAAGAAGAATGCTTGATGGGAAAGATGATTTTGGACTCAATCAATTCAGTGAGTTCTTTCCTCATGAGAGGTTCAATCTTGGGATTGATTGAAATTTGTCTCTACTTGATGGGTTTGGCATATTCATCTATCTCTATGGTGTGTTGATACAAGCTTGGGTCAAAACCCTTCAAATCACTATATTCTCATGCAAAAATATCACTAAACTCCTTACATAGTACAATGAAATCATGCCTCTCTTGACTAGTGCATACCTTCCCAAGTGCAATTAGCTTATCTTTAAAGATTTCTACCCTTTCATAGTTTCTTTCTTAGTGTACATACCTACATTTTCCTTCTTGAGCTGGTCATATTCATTGAAAATGCTTTCAAGAGTCACTAAGCCTTTAGGAATCTTGTTGGACTTCAATTGGAAAATATGCCCTCCATATTATTGTTATATTTTAGACTCATTCTTGGAAGAAAACTCAAACTCTTCTTGTATAAAAAGTTCTATTTTCTAGTCACTATCAAAGAACTACCAATTGGTGACATTATCTGGTATGGATGGTCTCACAATCACCTTTAGATGGGGCTGGTTTTTGTCTTCCTTTATGCTCTTTGGAACATCAAATTGAGCACCAATAGATGCCAACCTATCAACATGATTATTGTCTTACCTTGGAATAGATATGATGTTACAATCCATGAAATCTTCTACAAGGTCCCAAACTCTATGCTTATAGGATTTGAGCAAAGATTTTTTAGTCAAATTCTGCCTTCTAATTTGATTCACAATAAGTTCGCTATCACCAAACACTTGAAATTTATTGACACCTCTTTTCCTTGCCTATTCAAGGCCATGGATAAGGGCCTCATACTCTACCACATTACAAGTGCATGAGAATTGAAATCTAAATTCTAAAAAATACCTTTCCTTGGAAGGTGAAACTAGCATAGCTCCACCACCTGCCCCCATCTTGCTTCTAGACCCATCAAAGAAGAGCTGCCACAACCCATTCACATATTCACTTGGCTTCATCAAATTAGGCATGAAAGTGTCCTTATCATGCATATAATAGACAAAAATACTAGATTCTTCAATAATATTATAAGTATCATGCTCATAGTTGTCATCTCCCCACTCATCTAGGAATAAATCAAAAACTCCCCTGAGGGAAGATGACAGAGATTGGTCAATGTGAAGATCCTCTTCATTAATGATGGCATAGTTAACATCTGTGACCTTAGGTGAATATGGTTCCAAGTGATTTATATGGATATATTTTAAATCAATATTCACCTTAGTGCCATATTTTTTCCTAAACACCATGTAGGACCAATTGGCTGCCAAATATCCACCTATCTTGGATGTAAAATCCCTTGACAAGAAAAAAGAAAAATGGGGGGGGGGGGGTAAATCTAATACTACCACATCATGGGAAATTGAAAAAGTAGGACAAGAATGAAGGGTCAAATTAAAACCTTTCACTACCCCCAAAGCCTTGGCTGGTGATCCATCCAATTGCAAAACTCCTTTAGTCATTGGCTCATACTTGAGGCCTCGCTTCTCTGCTATACATTTTGGCATAACTGATGTGCTTTCTCCACTATAAATAATGAAATTATAAACCAATAAATCACCAATAATTATATATATATATATATATATATATATATATATATATATATATATATATAAATGAGGAGTCTTCTCATCTTTCTTCACTTGACCATCCATAGATTGAGTTCCATTTACCAGAATGACATTATCATTTCTAGATGGGCCAGCCTATTTGCCAAATCCATACAATTCTTTTTGAAGTATATATTTTTGCCATGGTAATGTTATATAGTCCCAAAATTAAATGTTCATATTAATCTTCTTCATCTGGTCTACCACATTGATGGAAGGGTTACTCACCTTGGGGTTCTCTTTATGAACATTGGCACCTTGTGATGTAGCTTGCAGAGGTAGAGTTACATTAGCTGGCGTAAAATTTTGAATCCTCTAATTTTATTATGCTTTAAGATCTGAATTAGGCCCACTTAGGTCAAAAAAATTCCTTGATTGGTTCCTTGATTCTCCTCAATAGCCCTCCTTTTGGACCTAGTAGTGGAGGCAACACCAGTATTCTAATTGTTTGTATTCCCCACATAATTAATGGCACAAAACTCACCCTCCAAATGATTCATGAGAGTGGAATCAGATTGAACCTTCCTTTTATACATCCTAGATTTCATTGGCATCTCAAAATTTAAAAATTTAGATGTTTGATCACCTTGTGTAGTCATACCTTGATTTGCATCTTATTGGCATAAGCAACTCGTTCTTGACCATGTTCAAAAGATGGATAGTTGGGTTGTTCTTGAACCAAATTATTTTGAGTGGGGATAAGGGATTTAGAAGATTAGGGAGCACTAGGATTATATATTTGATAAGGCTTGACATGGGTAATTTGGCCTTGTCCTTGATTATTGCCTTGAAAAGGAGGTCTGTTTATTTATCCAAACTGATTGAAGGATTAATATGGCCTATAACCTTGGGCTTGTTTCCTTGAGAGCAACCAAATCATTAGTAAAACTTTGGAGAAAACTTTTGACTTTGTGTATTTCATTGGTAGGGGCAATGGCATATTTTTCTTAACCAAGCAAAGGAGCTAAAGTGGGCAATGCACTTTGACTAGGAGAATACAAATTAGGGAATAGTGGCATTGGAGGTCTAGGAGCTATCTTTCCCACTTGGACAAGATAATTCTTAGCATATATGGCTATTTCATAGGCAAGAAGAAATGTGTTTCCACCCATGGATTGAATCATCATGGCAATGTCACTATTAAATGCTTTCAAGTAGTACAAAAATACATAGTTTGTAGTTGGCCTCACAAAAGTTAGGATTTTATCCCAAGTTCTTTGGAACCTAGTATTAAAATCCTGCATTAATTCATGTGGTGCCCTCTTTATTATGGTCAATTACTCAGCTAAGGATAGGTGATCACTCTTTTACCTGAACCTATCAATTAATAGAGTCCCCAACTCATCCCATGAGCCAATAGAATTTACAAGTAGGGTCCCATACCAGTCCAAGACTTTTCCTTTGAAAGACAAGGCTAACAACCTAGTAACTACATTTTCCTAGGTAATATTATGGATATTACAAAAAAAATCTATATTCCTAATGTGCTCAATGGCAGTAATTGGACCATCTCCACTAAAATATGGGACACTTTTGAGGGATGCTCTTGGAATTTAATCATATTGGGAAAGATGCAAGGGAGATACCCTAGTGAATGGCACAATACGTTGTCTTCTATCCACTTTAGAATGATCACTATGGGTGTTAGGGATGGAATGTAAGACAAAATTGGAAGCTTTAAACACAAAATATCTTTTGTAAGGATGAGTATTGACAAAATTGAACCTTTTGGTGGAATATGGAGGTAATTCCACAAAATCAAAGGGTATGCCTTTAGCAATAGACCTAGTGATCACCTTTGGCATGGAAAATAGGACTAATCATCAACCAAAGACTTGAATTATTCAATGGAGTCACCATGTACTAAATGTATATTTGTCTTTCAATCTTCAACAATGCCAAGACCATTACCAATCTTGAACAATATTCAAGGACTGAGAGTCCCACCAAGTGTGCCACAAATTATTAACACTTAGATTTGCACCCTTGAGGAGATGCTTATCTCTCCTCATCCAAGTAGAAAAATGGAATCTCTCTTGTTGTGGGTGAAAATTTCATTGAGATGAATCTCTAGATTAAGGGCTTGCTCCCATTGATGCACCTTTAAATCTCTCTCTAATCTATTAATTTTATATGAAAAGGGTTAAGGAAAAAAACCAAGAAAATAAAGCGGTGATGCAGCAATGAATGATATCTTCCCAATTGACTGAAATCACTACTTCAAAGACAAAACAAGGTATTTTATTACACAGGACTCACAACGTAGGAACCATTGCTACATCAATATTTCATATGCTAGTTCAAGAAGGTATATGATTCTTAAGAAGGAAATGAATGATCCAAAGAAAGATATAGTCATGAATCACTTCTAAGATATCTATACACTTAAAAAGACCTACAACAATCTCCTTTCTACAAATTGGTTGACCATCAAGAGTACAAGCTAGATAAGACAATCTTTCACTAGACTAGACCAATAATGATTCAATCATTACTCAATATTACAGCATATGAGAGGTAATCACACTTTTATATCTCTATAAGAGTTCTTTGAGTATAAATCTATCTAGAGTTTCCCTAATAACCAACAAAGGATCCAAATTCACCCAAAGAATGCATATTTATAGCTTTGAGAGGTGGAAAAATCGAAGGAAGTTCAAGGGTCACTTGGATATCTGTCATCTCGAGAGAATCAATTACATTTGTAGGAGTTACAACTAAATAGATTCACCAGTTACAATTTATTATGACTGAACAAAGGCATCAATTATGTTTTGTTACAACTGAATAAAAGCATCAATTATGTTTCATTACAACTGTTACCTCTTTTTCATATTCAAGTTCCCATTGATCTTTTCTTTTAAACTCCAATAGCTAGTTTTCACAGTTTAAAATTAATGTTTTTTAGGCCATCACTCCTCAAGCATTTTATTTGGACATTTTTTCTATGGTCATTTTTTGTTTTCCCTTTTTCCTTTATATCAGACAATTATTTTGAAAGAATTCTTTAGACAATCTTTCCAAAAGAATTATTTTGGACTTTCTGTTTGGCCCCTTTGGTTCTTTAAAATGACCCTTCAGCAAAGTGAAAAAGGCCTTTTCTAAAATGAACATACCCTTCAGCTTCTTGTAAGTGACCCCTCAAAAGAGTTGAAAGTGTCCTTCAGCTTTTGGAAATGATCTTCCAAAAGGAAAAAATACCCTTCAATTTTTTTGAAATGGTCCTTCTTCCCATGAAAATAATATTTTAAACTTTTTGAAAATGTCCCTTTGGGAAAGTTGAAATGCCCTTTGGATTTTTTGAAAAGTACCTTTTAGCCTTCTTGTAAATGACCCTTCAAAAAAACTAGAATGCCCTTCAAGAAAGTTGAAAGTGTCCTTTAGCTTAAAAAAATCCTTCAAAAAAGTTGTCACATACCCTTCGAAAAATTTGTCACATACCCTTTGGAAAAGTTGTCACATACCATTCAAAAAATTTGAAGTGCCTTTCAAAAAAGTTGTCTCAAATAAAATGTTCAAAATAATTCTTTCAAAAAATTTGAAACATACCCTTTAGAAAAACAGCACAGACAATTTGTCTGAAAGAATTTGGCACTTGTCTTCTGGAGATTTGTCTAGGATAAATTATTTGAAAGAATTCATTACTTGGTCAAATGAAAAGTATGAAGGAAATACACGTAATGAAAAATTTTAAAAAAAAAGGTTTGAAAGAATTTGGCAAAGGCTTAGAAAAGACTAGAAATGAACTTTCTGAAAGGAATAGACTTATACATTTGTTGTGGGCTTTGTCAAAAAACACTTCTTCTGAAGAAAAGATAAGTATTAAACCTACCCAAAGATATAGACTTAGACTATTTTTTCAAGTAGGGGTGCCCAATTTTGCCTTGAAGGGCCAAAAATTGGTTAACAGACTGATTCACCAATGTTTCATTTATAATATACATAATGTATCATGCTTCACACACTCAGACCTAGATTCATGGGATTTGCCTAAAAGGTATGTGTTGTCATCAAATTGTGCACCCTAGGATACTCTATGAAGCTCCTAAAATTTTATGCAACATGGAATCATCACTCAGGGTGTGGGGGAACCTATAAGAGAGATGAATCTCTAGATTATAAGGGCGAGGTCCCTAGATTCTTCTTGAATTGATTATGATATAATCTAATTCTTATTTATGGGAAAATGTTTAGGATTTTACATGAAAATGAAACTAAACTAAAGAGGTGATACACCAAGACATATCCCACAAACTATCACACTCCTACTAAGCAACAAAGCTTTCCAAGACCAATTCTAAGCATTAAAGGATCCTAACATAGTGTTTCAATGTGAAGGTAGGAATACATAAGATAATTTATCTAGGGTCATATTTCACACCATAGAGATAATTTCATACTTGAATAGGAGTCTAGTACATTCATACACTTCACATGACCTATTCAAATCAAAACTTCTTGCTTAAACATGAAGGACAAAGAGGAGTAAGGATGACACCATCACTTAGCTCCACTATACATCACTCACACACTTAGAAAAACTATTATTAACTCATAATTAGACTTATATTCAATTTTTTAAAGACAAAATGCAATGTCATACCAGCAAGGTCTCACCATACTACTTGTGGTCTCCTTTACAATAACCAACATGGCTCACACTTATAGAATTTGGAAGAAGAGAGAGAGAAGAGAAGTTGAAAGGGCACAAGGACAACTATCCAAAGGTGGAAATTAGTTAAAATGCATGTGAATTAGGTATAGGAAGAGTCATTAAACTTATTTTCACATCATTCTATCTCAGATTAGCCTCTTCTCCAAGTGTGGCATAGCAATCTCCTCAATCATTCTCTCTTGTGAAATTGCCTTCATGATGGGCTTTCAAGAGAACTTAAAATAAATTTAGGGACAAGTTTTACATGTAAATGAGGTGGATAAGAGATAAATTAATTCATGTGGACATGTGTCCATCCCAAACTGAGTACCTTCCTTGATGTGGCATTGAAACTCTTGCACAAACTTCTTTGAGTGTTTGAAACTCCTTCTTGACAAGTGGTAAAAGGAAAGAGTTAGATCATGAGATATCTTGGATAGTTATATTTTCATCCCAAGGAAACTTATAAACATTCTTGAATCATCTCAAATAGTTACATCATCTGTAATCATCAATTCCTCTCTTAGGTGTCACAATGCCTCTTTGTCTCATTAGGCCTAATTTGGCCAAAATAGCTAAAATTTGGATTTAGCTCAGTTAGTGAGATATTTATTCATGGAAGGAATATTTTAATAATATTTTACTGAAAAAAATCCATTTTTAATCATCAATATTTCACCAAAATCCCATTTTGCCTATAGAGCTTTCACTAGGCCTTGTCTTCTTATAGCCTTATTTTTGCACAAATCCACTTGTGAAGGAGAATAAACAGAATTAAAAGAATAATTGAGACCATTTTTGAGTACCCTTTTCCATAATTTTTCTTTGTACCAAGTTTCATGGTTCAACACCCAAGGCAAGTGTGTTTGTTGATCAATTAGTCCTCCCAATTAGGCTTAATTAGGCCTCTTTAGCCTAGAAGACCAAAAATGGATCCTAAACGTGTGAAATATCCTAGAAATGTTTTATTCACTTTAAAATTACCCATACCATGTTCCATATAAAATTTGAGCTTCTGGTTCAATGTGGAAGTATGAAAACTCTAAAATGGCCAAAAGACTAGTCTAGGTCTTTTTACATGTTAGATAAGGAAAATGGATGTTGGGTGAGTACCAAGCTTAAAATTTATTTAAAAATGATCTATTAAGGTCTAAAACATCTTATCCAAGGACAATCCACCTCAAACAAATATATTTACCTTGCAAGCAACTTCCAATTCACCTTTTCTTCATTTTTCCACTAGAAACAAACTTCATGGTGACTGTAACCTTTGTGGTATGGGGTACCTTGTTTGCCTTAAGAATTTATATAAAGGTTTATTAGGTTTTTTTTGGTGTTTCATGTCTTAACCAACCTTCACTTGATATTTTATTTCCTTTTGGTCACCAATTTCATTCCTTTTCCTTCAAACTATCCCTTTATACATGCTAAAACAACCCCTAATATGAGATAAAAGAGAGAGGGTTTTCCATGTTATATGATAACATATTATTATTTTATAGTTTCCTAAGAGTAATAATTGTAATATTTACCAAATTTTGGATCCTAAATCTTCCATTTAGACCTCCATCTTCACATATTTTGAAGGTAGACTTTATGAATCAAGCAATATGTGAAGGTAGGCAGAATATGACTATGTTTGAATGCTTTAGGAATTGAATTGAGTTTTATTATGATATTTAAAGATCATTAATGCCTATAAAAACATATTCCAACCATCTCAAATCCTATTATCCCCTCAAACACTTCCATGCCTTTGGAAACATAGATTAGGTCCATGACTGCCAAGGAAGGGAAACCCTATTTTATGACCTAGCTGTAGGCTACTTGAGCTAGGTTCATGATTTTAAGACACCCTAAAAAAAATACTATGGTGTTTTAAACACATATTAGTGATCCCCCATCAATTTTCCAAGTTGGAGTTCAATTTGTTTACACTAGTTCATGACCTATTCTCAAGATTAGGCTCATTGTTTATTTGTAGGTGGAATGATATGGATTGTCTTGGTCCTAAAACCAATGATTGAACACATATTTTAGAAATAAATCTTAAATATATAGTATATTTCATCCAAAAATTGACTTTGGGTGACATTAGCATCAATGGAGACACTCTCTAACTCATTGCCTATTTGGACTGAGACATTCGCAAAGCCCCGTAGGTGGTGTTGACCTTTTTCATCCTTGTTCACTTTGTGTTTAGGTTTTACATGAGTATATAGGGTATCTATACATTTTTTTGAACCAAATATCACCAATACAACCTCTTTTAGTGAAAGGAAAACCCACATCTCATTCATTGTCTTGCCAACACTATTTGACTATGTTTCATGGACCCTCTAGGCTTGTTGTAGTTGTCAATGGCTCATTTTGGAGTTTTTTGGTGATGAATTAACATTAAATATATATTTTTTAATCTCAAAACATCTTATATATCCTTTAAAACTTAAAATAGGGTCTTAAATTCCAACCTTTACTTCACTATCCACATAACCCAGTTATAAGTGTCACTTTCCTAGGTTTGTAGGTGTGAAATACCTAATGAGGTCATGTTTAAGGTAATTATGGTCCCTTTTAAGCATATTTAGTTCATATAGTTTCATTTTAAATTTCACCTAATTCCTTAAAATACCTCAAACACTTGGGTACTATCTCAATGTTTTAGATTAAAGGTAAAAACAGGTTTTGAAGGGGCCCCGAAACCCTATACATCAGATAGATATAAACCTTAAGCACATCCAGGAAAAAAATAACCTGGAACAAACAAAAGCTGAACCAGAAAACCCAGTAACCAGAAAATAGCCTACAAGAGCTAGACAAACAATAACAATTAGTTGTTATTATTATTTTTATTACAAGACCGAAGCTTCATATCTAGAGGAGGGACCAGAAGCTTAGATTTTTTCCTCTTAACAGTAGTCCAACCATCCTCTACCTTGGCTGCCTCAGCAGCCCATTCCATAGAAGGCCAAGAATCATGAAGCCCAGTGGGCGACAAATCCTCAGCCAAAGCCTTAGGAGTCCCAGCCACCGACTGGCTCCTAGGAGAAACTTTCAAAACAGGTGGTGGAACCACCACCTCCTCGGAAATCGGTTTAGATAGATTACATAATCCAATCTCCTTCGAACCTTCAACAGGAACCATCTCCAGCTGAGACTCCTGATCCGTTGAAATAGATAAGATACTCTTTTCCTTCTCAATCTCAGAATCAGACGAGGCTTCCTCTGGTTGTTCTGCAATATAGTGATCATGATCAGTTTCTGCCCACCAAGAAGGAGATCTTCTGGGTCTGGATTTCCTTGTGGTGCACCGGGCTGCAACATGCCCCGTTAGATGACACTTTCTACATCGAAAAGTTAACCCTTCAAAATCTAACATTTGCATCCAAGATCCCCTAGGGGAATCCAGACAAATCGCCTCAGGAAGGCCCTTAGAAACATCCACCTCAACCATAAGGCGAGCACAGGTCGATCTGAAATACCCCTTGGTTTCTGCATCCACAAATAAAAATTCCCCTATGGCATTTTCGATGGTTTTAAACACCGAATCATGCCATAGATGCAATGGAAAATTAGGGAGCCGAACCCAGACAGGGATCTTGTTGAAAGTTTCTGTTACAGGATTGAAGTCCATATGCCACCGTTTGGCGAAGAGAGGGTATTTACCCTGCCAAAAGAAATTTTTGTTGGAAAGAATGGTCTTCCTATCCTCAGCGATGTGAAATAAAGCTATAAAAAAACCTTTACCACAAGGATAAATTTCAACATTTCCATCAATCAGTGGCAGCCATGTCTGGGATATCCAACCATGTAAATCGGCATGAGATGGCTAGAAGCCACGAAATCTACAGATAGCTGCAGACTTTGAAAAAAATTCTGCCTGATCAAATATTTCCTTAACAGTATCAGGATCTAGATTAACCCTGACAGGTTTCAAGGCACTTACAGGTGATTCACTAAGTCTCCCAGTAGAAGCATGGCGTTTCACTTCATGAATTTCGGCTTCAAATGCAGCCACATCCACATAAGATCTTCCCTTAGACCCAGGGATAGACCCAAAAATAGAGGAACCATTAACAAAATCCTTCAAAGGAGAAAAACCCCCATCCACAACCAGAATCCTGTCCCCGTTCGCTGGTAAAGGATCATCCACACCAGCCGCCAGATCTGCAGCTGCCTAGACCAAGCAGGAGGAACGCGCTTTCACCTGAGCACCCTCGGCGTTCAAAGTCTCCATGTGCGTGCAGGGAGCAGGGGGCATGCGTGCGCACTGGGAGCGTTTCAAATTACCCATGGTACTATCTCAATGTTTGTCTTGGTTGTAGATGTTTATTTTAGGCTTATACGGACCAAGAGGTTAGCTTAGAGGGTCAAAACATGAAACTCCACCTTATCTCTTCATTTTGGATTAGGGATGCATATTTAATAATTTTTTATGATTTACCATTGATTTCATAGCTTAGTATCATAAATTTAAGTACAAAATGAACTTTTTGGACAATACCCTGTAGACTCCATTGGCAAAATTTAGTGCTTTTTTGCAATTTTTAGAGCTTGGAAACTCCCAACTCCACTCACCCTCTACTCCTAAAAATTACATAGATATTATCATCACTATAGATAAGAAAATTGGTAATTTAGGAGTCTTAAAACCTTATGGAGACATGTTTTTATAGGTCTAAAACAACCCTTAAGACCTTTGTCTGCAACTTTTAAGGACAAAAGAACCAATACAGTCCAATCATTGTTTTGAAGGAAAATTATTCATAGCATAGAATTATAACTCTAATGGAATTAAAACCATGACTCTTTGGGTGTGATATAAATTCAATAATTAATTTCATCATGTTTCACCTTTCACTCCTTCATACAAGCTCTTGAAGCTCTTGTAGAAGGTAGTTGTGAGCACATTTTGCAAACAAGACAATAAACAAGGGAATTATGAAATTTTCTTTGAAATGGAATTAATTTTATTTATCCCTAGAGTAATTAAATTAAATAAACTTTAAAACATGATTAAAAGCATTAAACATCTCATTTAACTCCTCCCACATTGAAAACTCAGGTTACATGCCTATGAATGCAAACTTTGAGAAACAAGCAAAATTTTGTTATCCTCCTTCAAGGTAATTAAGATATAAGTGTTGGGTTATTGAAAAATAATTGAGAGTACCCTACACCCCCTTTAAAAAACCTAATAAAACTCACATATCTCCCTATATTTATGAAAATAAGAAATAGATGCAAACTCACACAATTCCATAAAAAGCTGTCTGGAGTGTAAACAATTGTTAATAAATGAGGAGGCCCAAAATTGAAACTTATTATTATGAAAATTAATTTAAATTAGATTAAAATCCACCCTTAGAATCACTCTTTCCAATTCCACCTGTAGCTTCCATAGTGAGTGATTGAATCTACCCTTCCTTGGCTTGCCAATGGAAAATGAAGGAAAAGAAGTTGGAAATGGATTATGAAATTTTATGGAAAAAAAAAATGAAGATGACTTTTGGGGAGGTGAATAGACATTCCACCACGTTTTCAACTGATGATGGACTTGAGAAGTCCATACAAGTGCCCAAAGGGGACTATTTTTGAGGAAAAATTGTCATTTCATGATCATAACAGACTTATAATTACCCCTTGACTGATTATGACATTATTTGACCTTATCCACATTTATATTCACCTTGATGACATATTTTTTAACTCCCACCATCTATACAAGTCAATTAATGAGTTATAAAAGTGGCCAAATGACCCTTTTACCACATCAAACCTAGCAAATGGATAATTATGACTTGAAAACACATTCAAACAATTAAAAAACCATTGTAAGACATTTAAAATACAATTTGGCACTTTGAATAAGTTTGAATAGGTTTTACCAATGTTGAATTTGATTCATGACCTAGTATAAGGAGGATGGGTTTCAACAAGGACTAGGGAAAGGGTAAGTGAGACATGTAGGACAATAGATGACCCCATAAGACATATGAAAATTTATATAAAAGATCAAAATATTAGGGTTTGACCCAAATTTGACTTGGGGTCAGATTTGGTCAACATTCTTGGTGATTCTCAAGGGTGGCATGCCTACTATGCCTAAGCCCAGTTGCCTAATCCTTCCATTGGGCATGGAGTCATGAATATGAGCAGTCCAATTGACTTGAATAGACCTTTGGCTCTATAAAAACAAGCTAGTTGACACATACACACAAAAAACACACCAAATAAAGGAAAGGAAACACATTTGTGTTCTAAAGTACTTAAGAAACACAAAACAGACTAAAATAAACATACTCTAAAGTGTACAAACTAGATAGATAGAAATGATCTTCCTAGATCAAAAGGAAATATTTTCATACCATCTCCTTGAATTAGACTAGAAGAGTGTGCAAGATGCCACTTAGGTTTTGTCCTTGTTTGTTCAAGGCCTTGCTCACCTTCCATGGTGCTTGCATTGACTTCATCTAGTTTCATAGCCAAGAACATATGTTCAATATAAATATACTCCTCTTTATTGGTTTAAATGGAAACCAAACTCCTTGGTTCAAGTGGTTTTTCATTGATTATAGACTCATTTTAATCTTCACATTCAACCTCAACCTCAAGTGGCTTTTCATCATCAAGGTTGTATTCATTTTGAAAAGGAAGCTCTCTATCAAAATTTGGTATTTCTAGAAACTAAATGTATGGGAGAGGTTCTTCAAAACTTACTACCTCTCTTGGAACCTTGTATTCTCCATCCATATTATGCATTTGATGTTTTTGAAATCAAGCATGCTTACCTTTCTCTTCTTGTGGAGGTGATTCATGATCTTCAATAGGTTCAACTGCAACATCTCCTTCAAAAATCTTCTCAAGCTCTTCATGAAGTGGAGATGCATCATCCAAGCTCAAGCAAAAATTTTCAAGATCATCCCAAAATGCCAACTCTTCATGGTAAATATAAAGGGTTTAAAGTTCATCAACATTCTTACTAGCTTCTTGTGGAGCATCATGTTGGCTAGTGAGTGTCTCCTCTTCACCTTGTGTTGCAGGTTGATCATCATCATCTTCCATGAAGCATGGCAATTCATCAATCCACTCAAGGTCTACTTCATCTTGTCTTACCATTGGAGTGTCTTCTTCTCCCAAAACCTCTGTTGGTTGTTCCATATCATCAAATTCTTCTTTTTTATGTTCAAAGAACTTGTCTATGATGGCATCCTCCTCCAAATCTTGAGGAGTCTCAAGAACAATTAGCTAATGTGAAGGCAATAGAGAAAAAGTACTAGATGGCAAACCTTTAGGTGCTTTGTCAACCTTGTTCACAAGTTTTCTTCCCTTTGAAAGTTCACAGGAATGGTACCTTGGCTGCTACTCTCTCTATGAGTATCCCTTTGCATGAGGTTTTGTTCTTATGATGTGAGGCAAGGAATAACTCTTTCTTGTGCCACTAATGCTTGACAACTTCCTCCACCATCATACACAAATTGGCCTTGAGATTTTCCCCAATGATTCAAATGTTCCTCTCCTTGAACCAGGTTGGTATGGATTGGAACAACAACCTTTGTCGATGAAATGGAACTAGGATTATAAATTTTAGGCTTCCTATTGAAAACTTGATGACCTTGGTGATTGTATTGGGCATTGGGTGGAGTACTTACTTACAATTGAGCTTGTTTGAGCTGAGCTTGTAATGACCTGATCATTTCATCTTTGTCTATAACATTATCCACCTTCTTGGGAGTGATTATAGACTTGACATTGGCATTGGAAACTTTATCTACACTTGGGGTTTCAAATGAACTATGAGATAACAAAGGCATAACAACTCTTGGGGACAATTTTCCATCTAGTATCAAACTATTCTTAGATTCAATAACTATATCATATGCATCAGGTAGAGTAAATCTTCCCATTTATTACAACATTACTACCACATCAATGCCAATGGCCTTAAGATAAGTAGGGAACACAAAGCTTGGAGGGGGTCTCATGATAGGTGGCAACCTATGCCATGTTCTTTGAAATCTTTCATTGAAATATGCTATGGATTCATTAGGATTTATCATTATCATGTACAACTGGTGGATTAATGAAATGTGATCACTTTTATTCTCAAATATATTCACCAACATCTCTCCAAAGCCATCCCAATTAGTGATGTAACCACCTTCCAATGTCCTATACTAATCAAGTGCTTTACCCTTTAGAGACATGGCAAGTAGCCTAATAGCTATGTTGACTTGAGTGATATTGTGGAAATTACAAAAAATTGAGATGTCTCTAATGTGTTCAGATGGGGTAATAAGACCTTCTCCATTGAAGTTAGGGAGACCTTTGGTGGAATTGGGAGGGATAGGGTCATATGAAGGAAGATTTATTGTATTTTGAGTGTTGAAGGTTGGGAAAGGATGTAGCCTAGCCATCTCTTCTTCTTTCTCCTAACCATGAAATATAATGTGGAAAACTTGATCTACAACCAGAGATTCTCACCTTTAGAGTTGCCAAATGCTAGGTTAGAAGCACTTCTACAACCTTGGGTTTGTTAAGACCAATATTCACCTTGACATGGAAGTAATTAGGACCAATTGTCCCACTAAGCATGCCAAAAATGTTGTCATCAAAATTTTCACCCTAGTATACTCTATGAAGCTCCTATAATTTGATATAACATGGAATATATCTCAAGTTATGGGGAACCTATAAGAGAGATGAATCTCTAGATTATAAAGGCTAGCTCCCTAGATTCTTCTTGAAGTGCTTATCACCTAATATAATGCTTGTTAATGGGAAAAGGTTTGGGAGTTTGAATGAAAAGGAAAATACACTAAAGAGGTGATACACCAAGACATATCCCATATACTATCACACTCTTACTAAGCAACAAAGCTTTCCAAGACCAATTCTAAGCATTGAAGAATCCTAACAGAGTGTTTCAATGTGAAGATAGGCATAAATAGGATAATCAACAAGATAACTAATTGAGGGGAAGATTGCACACCATAGAGACAATTGCATACTTGAACAATATCCTAGTACATTCTTACATTTCACATGACCTATTAAAATGAGAACTTCTTGCTTAAACATGAAGGATAAAGATGAGTAAGGATGACATCATCACTTAGCTCCACTATACATCACTCACACACTTAGACAAATTGTTATTAACTAAAAATAAGACTTTTATTCAATTTTTGAAATATGAAATTCATTGTCATAGCAATAGGGTCTCACCATACTAGCTATGGTCTCCTTTACAATAGCCAACATGGCTCACACTTATAGAATTTGGAAGAAGAGAGAGAGAAGAGAAGTTGAAAGGGCACAAGGACAAGTTTCCAAAGGTGTAAATAAGTTAAAATTCATGTTAATGAGTTGTATTAAGGGTCATTAAACTGATTTTCACGTCATTCTATCTCAAATTAGCCTCTTCTCCAAGTGTGGCATAACAATCTCCTCAATCATTCTCTCTTGTGAAACTGCCTTCATGATGGGATTTCAAGATCACTTAAAAGAAAGTTAGGGACAAGTGTTTCATGTAAATGATGTGTAGGAGATATAAATTAACTGATGTGTATACGTGTGCATCCCAAACAAATCACCTTCCTTAATGTGGCGTTGAAACTCTTCCACAAGCATCTTTGAGTGTTGAAACTCCTTGACAAGTGGTAAAAATAAATAGTTTGATCATGAGATCTCTTGGATATTTATATTTGAATACAAAGGAAATTTTTTTACCTTTTTAAAGTATCTCAAATAGTTACATCACCTGAAATCATCAATTCCTCTCTTAGGTGTCACAAAGCTTCTTTGTCTCATTAGGCCTAATTTGGCCAAAATAGCTAAAATTTGGATTTAGCTAAATTAGTGTAATATTTATTCATGGAAGGCCCATTTTAATCATATTTTACTGAAAAAAATCCATTTTGAATCATCAAGATTTCACCAAAATCCCATTTTGCATATAGAGCCTTCACTAGGCCTTGTCTTCTTGTAGCCTTATTTTTGCACAAATCCACTTATGCAGGAGAATGAGAAGACTTAAAGGAATAATTGAGAACATTTTTGAGTACCCTTTTCCATAATTTTTATTTTTACCAATTTTCATGGTTCAACACCCAAGGAAAGTGTGTTTCTTGATCAATTAGTCCTCCCAATTAGGCCTAATTAGGCCTCTTTAGCCTAAAAGACCAAAAATGCTCAAAATGGCTCCTTCACGTGTGAAATATACTATAAATGTTTTATTAAATTTAAAATTACCCATACCATGTTCCATATCAATTTTTAGCTTATGGTTCATTATGGAAGTATGAAAACTCTAAAATGGCCAAAAGACTAGTCTAGGTCTTTTTACATGCTAGATAAGGAAAATGGATGTTGGGTGAGTATTGAGCTTCAAATTTATTTTAAAATTATCTATGAAGGTCTGTAAAATCTTCTCCAACAAAAATCCACCTCAAAAAAACCTATTTACCTTGCAAGCAACTTCCAATTCACCTTTTATTCATTTCTCCACTAGAAATAAACTTCATGGTGACTGCAACCTTTGTGGTATGGGGTACTCTATTTGACTTAAGAATTTATATTAAGGTTTATTAGGTTTTTTATGTGTTTAATAACTTAAAAAACATTTAATTTATCTTTTCTTGCCTTTTGGTCACCAATTTCACTCCTTTTCTTTCAAACTGTCCCTTCATGCATGCTAAAACAACCCTTACTCTGAGACAAAATAGAGAGGGTTTACCATGTTATATGATAAAATATTATTATTTTATAGTGTTAAATGGGTAATAATGGTACTATGTACCAAATTTTGGCTCCTAACTCTTCCATTTAGACCTCCATATTCACATATTTTCAAGGCAAACTTTATGAATCAAGCAATCTATGAAGGTAGGCAGAGTATGATTGTGCTTGAATGCTTTAGTGATTTCATTGATTTATATTTTGATATGGAATGATAATTAAGGACTCTAAAAACATATTCCAACCATATTCAATCCTATTATCCCCTCAAACACTTCCATGCCTTTGGAAACATATATTAGGTCCATGACTGCCAAGGAAAGGAAACCATGTTTTGTGACCTGGCTGTAGGCTACTTGAGCTAGTTTCATGCTTTTAAAACACAATAAAATCCTCATATGGTGTTATAAACTCATATTATTGATCCCCCATAAATTTTCCAAGCTGGATTTCAATTTCTTTGCACTAGTTCATGACCTATTCTCAAGATTAGGCTCATTGTTTGTTTCGACTGAGACACTTTCAACCTACCTTTAGGTGGAATGATATGAATTGTCTTGGTCCTAAAACCAATGATTTAATGCATATTTTATAACTCCATATTCAATCTATATGATATTTCACCCACCAATTGACCTTGGGTGACATTAGCATCAATGGAGACACTCTCCAACTCATTGCCTATTTGGACTGAGACATTCTCAAAGCCCCTACCTATAGGTGGTGTTGACATTTTTCACCCTTGTTAAATTTATGTTTAGGTTTTACATGAGTTTATAGTGTCACTCTACATTTTTTTTTACCAAATATCACCACTACAACCTCTTTTAGTGCAAGGAAAACCCACATCTCATTCATTGTCTTGCCAACACTATTTGACTATGTTTCATAGACCCTTTAGGCCTATTGTAGGTGTCAATGGCTCATTTAGGAGTCTGTTGCTGATGAATTAAAGTTCCATATAGTTTTTTTAATCTCAAAACATCTTATATCTCCTTGAAAAATTAAAATAGGGTATTAAATTCCAACCTTTAGCTCACTATCCACATAACCTAGCTATAAGTGTCACTTTTCCAAGCCTATATGTGTGAAATACCTATTGAGGTCATGCTTAAGGTCATTATGGTCCCTTTGAAGCATCTTGAGTTCATATAGTTTCATGTTCAATTTCACCTAATGCCTTAAAATCCCTCAAACACTTGGGTACTAGCTCATTGTTAGTCTTGGCTATAGATGCTTATTTTAGGTTTGTTGTACAGACATGGAGGTTAGCTTAGAGGGTCAAAACATGAAATAAGCTTGTTTTATGAATAGGTAGGTTATATTAGAGGGTGAAAACATGAAACTCCACCTTCTCTCTTCATTTTGGCTTAGGACTGCATATTGAATCATTTGGTATGATTTCCCATTGATGGCATAGCTTATTATCATCAAATTGCAGTGAAAAATGAACTTTTTAGATAATATCCTGTAGACTTCATTGGCAAAATTCAATGCCTTTTTACCATTTTTAGAGCTTAGAAACTCCCATCTCCACTCACCCTCTACTCCTCAAAATTGTCATAACTCTTCTCCTCACTAGATATAACAAGATTGGTAAGTTAGGGTTCTTAAAAACTCAGGGAGACTTGTTTTGAGAGGTCTACAACAACCCTTAGGACCTCTATCTGCAACTTTCAGGGACAAAATAACCAATACAGTCCAATCAAAGGAAAATGCATCTTAACATATAATTCTAACTCACATGGCATAAACACCATGAAACTTAGGTGTGATAGAACTTCAAGCATGAAGTTAATCATGTTTCACCTTTCACCCCTCCATACAACCTCTTGAAGTTCTTGTAGAAGGCAACTGTGATCACATTTTGCAAACAAACAAGGGAATTAAGCAATTTGCTTTGAAATGAAATTGATTTGATTTATCCCAAGAGGAATTTAATGAAATATCCTTGAAAACATGATTCCAAGCATTAAACATCTCATGTAACTCCTGCCACATTGAAAACTCAGGTTACATGCCCATGAATGCAAACTTTGAGAAACAAGCACTATTTTGGAATCTTCCTTCAAGGGAATTAAGAAAGAAGTGTTGGGTGATTAAAAAATCATGGAGAGTACCTGATCCACACCTAAAAACACCTCATTAAACTCACATAGCTTATTGGATATCTAAAAATAATAAATAGATGCAAACTTACACCCCTCTTAAATGCAATTCCATATAAAGCTTCATGGAGTGTAAATGATTGTTTATAAAGTATGAGAACCAAATTTCAACTTATTTTTATGAAAATTAATTTCACTCAAAGTAAAATCCACCCCCATAAGCACTCTTTCCAATTCCACCTATAGCTTCCATAGTGAGTGATTGAATCTACCCTTCCTTGGCTTGTGAATGGAAAATGAAGGAAAAGAAGTTGGAAATGGATATTCTATGCAATTTTATACAAACCAAACATAAATATTAATTTTGGGGAGGTGAAGATACAATCCACCACGTTTTTAAATGATGATTGACTTTAGAAGTCCATACAAGTGCCCAAAGGGGCCTATTTTTAGGGAAAATTTCCATTTCATGATCATAACAAACTTATAACTTCCCCATAACTTATTATGACGTGATTTGACCTTATACACATTTATTTTCACCTTGATTATATATTCTTTAACTCCTACCATCTATACAAGTCAATTAATGAGCTAGAAAAGTGGTCAAATGACCCTTTTACCACATGAAACCTAGTAAATGGACAATTTGCGACTTGAAGACACCTTAAAACAATTAAAAGACCATTTTAGGAAATTTTAAATATAATTTGTCACTTTTAAAAAGTTTAAATAGGTTTGACCAATGTTGACTTTGATTGACTGACCTAGTACAAGGAGGATGGGTTTCAATAAAGACTAGGGAAAGGGTAAATAAGACATGTAGGACAATAGATGACCCTATATGACATATGAAACTTTATATAAATTTTAAAAATATTAGGGGTTGAACCAAATTTGACTTGGGGTCAAATGTGGTTAACAGTATGTCCAGGTACACTTCTTTTTCCTTTATCTTAATCATTTCACTTTGCTACATTTATAGAATAAAGGGGGGGAAATATAGTCATATAAAATGTCACTTGATTGAAATGAGTGTTACTTGAGATAACCCATCCCTAGCTTAGCCCTAAACCTATCTTAGGGCTTATTTTGACATTTATCTAGCTTTTGTGTGGGCCTTATATATACCTAAACAACTTAAAATTATTCCCAAGCCCTCCCTTAGGGATCTAGGCCCATAGTTCCTCAGGTTCTTCCACCTTGACACTCACATTGTACTTTAGACACTGGCACCCTATGCTAGTGACTAAGGTATAATGCTAATGTCCTTTGCCAAATTTTAACCCCAATAAATATTTTTTTAATTCCTAAGACACCTAGGGTCATCCTTAACCTATTTTACACTCTGTACAAGTACTAGATCAATATAAATACATGATTTTTATCACTTTATCCACTAGATGGAAATTAGATGCAAAACAAACAAACACACTTAGAACAAGTTTTGTAAAATCAAGGTTATTGATCCTTATTCTACCCTACTTCTACATACAGTCATTTACAACCATCCCAAGCCTAGAATACATAGATTTATAGTCTCAAACCTCATTCAAATCACTCAATTCAAAACCCATACTAGAATTCACTTACACTTACATCAACACTTATATTTGGAGAACTACATTAGGCTTGATCCCCTCTTAAGGTATTGATATGTAATTAACTCTCAACATAGTAGGGTGTTAAGGATATACATCCTACCCAATTAACATCACACCTTTGTTACTTGTGTCAATCAAATACCCTAACAACATGGATGTCTAGGATTTGCTCCTAAATTAGTCAAAAATAGTATATAGATAGTGAATCAGAGATCACCCATATAGGTAAAGGTAGATTAGACTTAGTCGAAGGTGCATCTAGAAGATCAGACAGTTTTTCCATAAAGGACACTAGCAATGAAAATATGACACTAGTGTAGTGTGCTACTGTATAAGGTATAAAACTAATATCCAAGAGGTTTATGACACCTGGACCCTGTTTATGACACTCAGATCAGCTTCCACACTAGTTTTCAACCATCAAATCATTCTTCTTAGTTAGTTTCTAGCTAAGTACTTATTTGTGTCATTTATTACTATTTTTAGAAATATTAGATTAACTCAATTCTTGCACAAATTAGTGGCTTTATTTATTTCATATTTTTAACTTGATATATTGTACTCAAACCCTTTAAAAAAGTAGGGTTTGCATTCCATAATCCCTTAAAAGTTAAATCATATCACATGGAATACCTATAAAATAGAAAAATATAGATCTTGTATAATAAACAACATATATATTAAATCTATAAAGGCAAAAATAGGTAAGTAAAATAGTTTAGCTAGCCTAAAAGTACCACATAATTGAGCACTACCTACATAGCCCAAATAGGCCTTAGGCCAATGTATTTCTCCCTCCTAGAGTGATTATGTGATCTATGATTATACAACTAGAATGACTAAAGCTTCAATATTGACTAAAATTATTGAAAATGGATTCCTTTGACTTGTAATAAATAATAGTTGGACTTGTATTATGACTGTTAAAATGCTGCATAGTTGAAATAGGAAGAAGTAGTTCTCTTTGCTTAGAGTATAGTACAATTTTTAAAGAGATATAGAGGGGTAATAATGAATGCATTTGGTGTGATTATATAAGAGAATATTTTGAATGATTTTTTAAACCAATTTAACCCAATTCATGAAAGAGTTATTTTTGATACATTTCAATTCTAAAAATTAACTGTAGGAGTAGGAGACAAGGTTGTGCTAATGGATAAAGCCATAGTGTGTCCCTATTCAACTAGTGTAGACTTGTCTTAAAACACCATACATAGTTGGGATATGTCTGATAGGAGCCTATGGAATGAATAGAAATGAATGAAACTAAAATAAGGATGTATGTATGATATTTTCAATGCTTACAAGATAGTGAAGGATTTATTATAGATTGCGAGATAGAAATATGGTAAATATACCAAGGGTAAGGATGTCAAGAATAAACATTTTCAATCACTTAATCATTAATTGTATGTGAGTGTAGGATATTAAAATCTAAATACTTTAGAATATCTAAAAGGAACATAATTTTTAATTCATGTGTATATGATTCCATCATGACCGACACTTAAATAATATATGCAAGGTGGATGGGATTACTCTCATATTCTGGATTCATGGTCTCCCAAATAAAATGTTAAACATCACATCATTAGATATTACCTTAAATTTAATGGCTATGGTGTTAGGTTGAAGAGATATATTCAATGTGATTTTTCTAAGATATTTTATTTATTTATTTTAAAAGACTCTAATAATCATATTTGAGTTTCCAAAGGCACATATTTTGATTCCAAAGGAATTGATAAAGGATTCATGGTGAATATGTTATATTGAACCATTATCCAAAAGGACTCTCCTTATCCTTATGTTATTTATTAAGACTTTCATGTATATGGGTAAATATTTATTCATGCAATGAGGTTCTCTCTATCTTTCAAAGATTGAACAAAAAACCCCAA
This sequence comes from Torreya grandis, assembly GCA_037957365.1. Classification (NCBI taxonomy): domain Eukaryota; kingdom Viridiplantae; phylum Streptophyta; class Pinopsida; order Cupressales; family Taxaceae; genus Torreya; species Torreya grandis. Next base: position 33,669 of record JARHVA010002897.1, read on the forward strand.
AGAGAGAAGGTTTAGTGCTACTTGTAAAATTATTTTATTTTAACTTATAAATTATATATTTAAAAACATTGGGCATTATAATTCATTTGAGGATGGATATCTTTTTGTGATTGTTATTAAGTTCATTGATAATGTTTTATTATTTAAAAGTGTGGAACCTAAGATTAGGAGCTTGTGGGAGATTAAAGGAATAAGTAGCTCTATAACATTCTTAGATCTAGTTTTTATACCTCATATGAAATTACCATAAAGTGGTTAATTAAATATAAGTCACTAAAGTGAGTTTGTCTATTTCAATATCAAAATATTAAAAAAAAATGACATATAAACTTGTTATGTTTTAAACCATTAACTAATATTCATTAATACATCATTGGAAATACAAATTTTTTATTAAAAATTGTATTAACCTTGTTATAATGTAAAAAAACACACATAAGCCATTATCATAGCATGTAAAGTAACACATTTTAAATCATAATGTAAAAATAATAAATTTATTATTTATTTTGAGCCCTAATATTATCTACAAGATAAATAAAAAATAGTTAGTTAATAAAGTAAAAAAAAGACCAAATTGGATCAATTAAATTTTAATTTTGAGTTCACACCCAGTTAGAAAAACATGTAAATAAAAAATAATAATGGTGACACACAGTTAAATGAAAAAAAAATGAATCACAACATAAGTGTCTGGAGGAGGATGAGTCACACCACAAATAGAGATCAGTGTGGAGGCGACTACCTTGATGGATGAAGGTATGATATGAATAAAATTTGTGTCTAAGGATGACACTGTATTTATGCTTCCTTTCACTTCCAAATATTTTGATTTTGATTTTGTACCCAATATTTCTTCTTAGGTTCTTTGAAATCTTCCACTATTTTACCTTTAATTGATTGGCTTTTGACTAGGTAGTTTATGGCAAAGTGCCCATGGGTATGACATTTTTGGCATCTAAAAGGGATATTTTCATAATCCAATTATTGAATCCATTATCTTATTTCAAATTTGAATTTAATTTCTATGGGAAGGGGTTTGAATAGATCCAATTTTACATATATTATTACATAAATGACCATGTGTCTGATAGAAGCAAAATGCTTTGATATTTTATTATGCAGTGAATAAATTTATTTATACAATGAAGGAATAGTGGTTAAACCAATCATATTAAGCCAACTACTATAACAAACTAGTAGCCAAATACAAATAATGTAATACTAATGAATGGTTACACTAACATTCCCCCCTTTATTACATTGTTTTTATAAATGTACCCCCAAAATAGATCAAATTTCACCTTGCCAAGTGACTTGTGATAGGTTGTCATTATACCTTTCATTTAATAAAATAATGGATTGGTGTCCTTTTCTACCAGGGCTAGTGTCCAAGGCTATATGAGATGAGATGTTAGATATTTGAGTTAACATTTTATTATTTGGGGGGTGTTTACTCTGTTGTTGATGTCTAAATCTTAAGGACAATAAATAAGACTCTAATTCTAGGTTGTAAAAAAAGTAAATCTAGAGGGTTTTACTAACTAAATATCCCCTTAGCATTCCTTGTTAAAAGGATTCTTCGATTCACACTATCAACATCCAAAACTTAACCATCTCACATAAGACACTATAGTGTCCTCACTCAACTTTCCCGACTGGTTAGGATAGTATGGTATTTCAAAATGTCAAAATGTTGATTGCCTATTGTCACCTAGAATTCTTTCTAATAGATTCTAAATGAGGAGATGAGTCAAAAAACTTTCCTATTATCTCTATTTCTTATGAGAATTGAAATACACACCTTGCATAAAGTAAAATCACTTTCATTGAATTGAAACAAGCTTTGCATTTAATGAAATCATGCTTTGCATTAAAAGAGAACACACTTGCATTCCAAGGGAAATCACACTTTACATCAAAAGGTAAATCACACTTTGCATGGATAGGGAAATCACACTTGTAGTAAAATGAAATATACCTGTATCAAATGAAATTTAATTTTAAATTATAAACTAGAAATACCAATTATCCTGATCTTTAAAGAGAAGTGGGCCCTTGCTCCTTTCTCATAAAAAGATCAACTTTTACTCAGTAATGAAATGGAATTTTAAACTTATCAATACTTCATTATCAAAAGGAACATATACAAATGCATGAAATTACACTTGAATGTTTCTTCTCTCTATTTTTTTCTATGTTATCTATTATTTGATTGATTAACTTGGAATGAGAAGGAGACATGTATTTAAAGCACATCTCAATGACTATTCTCTAAATACAAAATTTGGTGATCTAAACAACCAAATATACTTATTTAAAATAAAATATCTAAGAATCAAATCCCACACTTATATGGAGGCATTGGAACTAACTCAACTAACAGCAGACCAAGAAAAACTAACATATATCTGAAGAGATTATGTCTAGTTTTTAAAAAAAGAAATACATTTATATCTAGATAATTTTAGACCATTAATATGAATAGTAATGTCTAAAAGAAGATCTATAAAAAGGGAATATATATATATATGTGTGTGTGTGTGTGTGTGTATATATATATATATATATATATATATATATACACACACACACAATAGATATCTTTAGATTTTCCATATTGATCTACAAGGTATAATTGGGAATCTTTGAAGCATGATTAAGCATCTTCAGAGCACGACTAGACAGGGCTTTAGAGCATCTTTCAAACTACAAATCTTCAGAGATTGACTAAGGATCTTCAAAGATCAATGTGTTCTACATCGAGTCTTCAAAATTGTTGCCAAAAAGGTGCTCCCAAAATTATTGATGACTTCTCAAAATGATCCCACCATAGGGATGTGTCTCTGTATGCAAAATTATGCTCATTTTATCAAAGTTAAACACAAATAACAAGATAGATAATCAACAATGTATCACATATGAACAAAATACAATTGCACTCATTTACTACTTAGATGAAACATTAAGTATTAAAGGTAATTCAATATATAACCAAGAGGCAACATTTATGGATAGTTTATATGAGATATAATGAGCTATAAAGAATGCTCATCATTTCCCCCCACACTTTACCTTTTGTAAGTCCTCTTACAAACCAGTGGGAGAGCTATTATTCAATCTAAGAGTTTAGATTCCAACCACTGATTGAGATCATATATTTGAAAGTGATGTCCCCAATCATAATGATTTTTAGGCAAAAATCCCAAATCTCTTACCTATGTATGTAACCATGCTTGAAATTTTATATCTACCTGATTGTGATAATTTTGCCAAGGAGACATAGGACAAAGAAGAATGGGTGACTTAACTATCATGCCAATCCAAACATCTAACCCTCTTTTATATATAAGTTGAGTGATAATATGAGAAAGTTCCCTAGCTCTCTAAAGATTCCAACTGATCATGGTAGGACTGATAACTTCCCTGCATTTCAAGGCAACATGTAAAGTCTCTCATATAGCCATACTTGCATTGATGGAGCTAGAGGAATGCTAGTTGACAAAAGATTTTAAGTTTACTACTTAATAACTCATGATACTTATTTTTCATGTACATATGATATATAGGCTAGAAGGTAGCAACAAGTTTATGGGCTTCTAGAAATTGAGGTCTCATACATAGACCTGTAGTATTCTGTAATTCAAGGAATTAATTATGGTGTTGCTCCTAAGTAGTTTGAATTCTCATGGTAGAAAATAAAGTATGTAATTATGTTTCCCCCATAAATAAGTTAACCAAAAATCCATATTGGTGGCCCAATATCATGTTATAGAGATAAAATTCACCAATTTGATCTTGTCTTTTTGTGGTACTTTAAGAAAGACATCCATGAACATATGTTCATCTTCAATATCATGGGGAAAACCAAGAGAAATAAATTTCATTTTCCACTTATAAAATTATTCATGAAGAAATAGAACACATAAAGAAGAAGGTTTTTTTCAAGATAACATTTTTTTAGCAATTTCACAAATAGTCTGAAAGGGAGTCTGAGTCTTCTACAACTGTTGCTAAGACTCTGCTTTGATTCTAACATTTTTTTATTCTAATTTTTTAATATTATTCTTCACTTTATTCCAAACTATAATCATCTCATGAAGGAGTAAAGGAAAAAAAAGAATAGCCCTTGTGGGTCCTTCAGTCTGTACAACTATTTCTCTTGTTTCCCTCTACATAACTTGTACAAAAGTTTGCAACTCAACATTCTAAGTTTTTAGCTCCTATATGTGAGTATTTTATTGACCAAGCAATGAATTTTTACCAACAATAGATTGTTTTAAATTATTATTATAAACATCCTTACTACTAATATAATTTTTTAGACTATCAATTTGAGCATCCTTATTTTTAGGGAATTCTGTAAGGTATTAAGTTCATGAGATTGTGAAAATAATTTATTATAAATTCTAGTCTATTTAGTATTAACTACTGTGATGATCACTTCTTGTGATCAAACCTAAGAAATAGAATCTTCATATCTTATTTCTAAACTAGAAATGGTTTGGTTCTTACCTTACAATGTTAATCAAAGAAGATCTAGCTCTGCTTTCTATTTCTGAATGGTTTCTTCATGTCATGATAGGGTCATGGCATTCTATAACTCTTTGTCTTCATGAACAAGTTGAGGAGAAGATGAAGCTTCTTCTATAAGTGAAGCTTTACCCTTTTCAAATGTAGTAGGTAAGGGTCTTTCTTCTTATTCAGCTATAATATATTGTATAGGGGTTTATATTTATTTAACTATTTGTTCAACATCCATAACTTCTATAGGAGAGAATAAAATTTCCAAAATTTTAGGGGCTTGTATATTACTTTCTTCTTCCTCCTAGAGAATCAGTCGACAACTTCACCAAGGTTTGATTGATGGAGTAGGGTTTTCTAATGAAACCCTCATATTTCTTTTTGACCTTCAATGTAACATCTTTGGAGCACACAAAAGATGGACCTTCCTCTATCCTTGCTATCATGGGAGGAGGAGAAATAGGACGTTGTGATTTCTGACTAGAAATTTTGGGTGATTTTCTCAAAAATGAAGACCAAGTTTTCTCACCTTTAGGTTTATTTAGAAAATGGTGCCGATAGATGAGATGAATCAAACCATGATGTTTGATCGACCCAATTCCCCCTTTTAGTTTTTCAGCTACATTAATTATAGCATGGTGAAGAAAATATGGTAGGTTTACCTAGCCTTTAGGTCTGGTGGCTCTTTTCCTCAAATGATTGAGAAGATGCATAGTGTCTCCACTAACCATAGTTAATTTTTCATTATAGGTGAGGTATTTCATGACCCAATATGTGACATTGTTCCATGGAGGTGGAAGATTCTCTTGAATTATTCCTCTAGCCATGCCTTGTGGAGTTTTGGCCAACTTAAAATGAGGTTCATTGTCATCAATGAACACTTGAATTAGATCAATACAGTTTAATTTGTTATTGAAAATAATGCCTTCTTCAATAATATATGATAGTTCACTGATAATAGAGGAATAAAAAAGAATATTCTCACCTCAGACTACAAAATGATCCTCATCAAAAAATTTAAAAATTTTCTAAACATTATTCTCTTGAAAACCCTGAAATGTCTTCAGGAAATTGAGTCATCCCACCATTTAAAAAATAACCTTAGCAAATTCATCTTGTAATAGAGGTTCTACTAACTCTGGTTCATTTTTATTCTTACCCCCCATCTTTAGAGTTGTTTACAGTATACTTGAAAACTTGCTTGCACTATGAAAAACTAAACTCAAAATTACAGAGAGTACTAAGGAGGCAAAAAAATTGGGATATGCTATGACAATGAATAAAAATGAAGGGGGTATCACAAAATTATAGTATAAATGATGTTCAACCACTTTATAACATGCAAAGTTTTAATGAGGGATCACTTTTTGAGGTCAACATCAATGATGTGGCATGAGAGATCACACTTGGTAGCACTTGAAATAACATTTATAATGATTTCCACATTAATCATATCTTTTTGAAAAGGTATTTTAGAATAACTTCACATCAAATCTTGAAATTTGGAGATAGTACCAACCTCAGTCACATCCACGTGGCATCAAAAGAACTTATCCATATTTAGAAGTATTGTCCACCTAATGGTTTCATGTAGAATCTAAAATAAAAAATGTCTAACCTATTGAGAAAGAATTAAAATTGTACCTCTTTTGTAAGGATCCATGCTTATCTCCTAAAGTTTCCATGTGTCCTGAAAGGATAAACAATTTGAGAATACAAGTTAGTTGACAAGATAATAGTTCATGTTTATTGTAGAAGTTTTATCTGAAAATTGTCATTTTTGGTTTTCACTTTCTAGTAGTTTTTATTTAATTTTTAATTTTTTGAATTTTTAAAAGGAATATAATCACCATTTTTTGGTTTCTAGTACTCCCCCTTATTGTTTGTTTGCTATAAATATCATTTGACCTTAGTGGAAGAACCAGGTTCTTCCACAAGGTCAAATTGGTCTTGATTTTATTCAATGAATTCTTCCCTACTAAGAGGTCTTCTATACACTTTGAGTTTATGACCATTGACCAAAAGTGATCTTTGGTCACCATCAATTGGTTGAATTTGGATAGAGCCATTATTGTGAATAGTTTTGATCATATATGGCCCCAACCATCTTATTCTGAGCTTACCTTTAAAATGCTAGAATTTTGAATCAAATAGAAGTGCCCAATCACCTTCTTGAAACCTTTTCTCTCTGATATGAGTATCATGTCACTATTTTCACTCCTTTTTTATCATACTAATTTGAATGAGTGCATCCATTCTTAGTTCATCTAGCCCATTCAGTTGCATGATTCTTTCCTTTTATGCTTCATCAAGATTAATTCCCATATCAACTGTTATCTTTAGCGTCTACAGTTCAAACTCTACTAGCAATAAAGGTTTCTTCCAAACACAAGATCATATGAATAAAACCCTATGGTATTCCTATATGTTGTATTATATTCCCAAACTCCTTCAGGTACTCTATCTACCTAATATTTCTTGCTACTATTCATTATTTTGGTCAAAATGTTTTCAAGCTCACAGTTGGTGACCTCCACTTGCCCATTAGCTTGGGGGTGATGTGGTGAGTATTTTTGGTGATTGATTTGGTATAAGTGTATGAATGTTTTGATCATGTTAAACATGAATTGGGGCCCTTGATAAAAAATAATAGATATAGGAGCTCCAAATCTTAGCATGATCCTATGATATAGGAAATTAACAACCATTTCCTTCCTAACAAAGGTGAGTGCCTGCACTTCAACCCACTTAGTAATATAATCAGTAAATACTGATAAATTTTATTTACCTTGAGATGGTGGGTTGATTGGTCCAAAAAAATTTAAACCACATTTTTTAAATGGTTCTAAAACTATTTGAGGATGAAGAGACATTTCTGAGGATAGAGTAGGCTTACTCATCCTTTGGAAAGGATCACATTGCATACAAACCATTTTATAGTCTTGTAAAGGGATGGCCAATAATAACCTACATTAAGAATATTATGAACGGTCCTTTTTTTTGAATAATGTCTTCCTCCTAGTTCACTATGGCATACTCCTATGATGTCAAATACTTCATCTTATTTGACACACCTGCAAAGTACATGATCTTAAATAACATGCCTTTAAACCATTTTAAATGAGAACTAGCTCTAACCAAATTTTTCCTTTATTTAAAAGTAAAAGAATAAGGAAACCTCCCTATTGCTAAGTAATTTTCCATGTTTGAAAACCATAGGGAGTATGTAGATATAAAAAATAGTTGTTTGTATGGAAAAAAATCCTCCATAAGTTCATCTTCACCTATAGTGATCAATCTAGACAAAAATTCAGTAACAACATTATACTTTTTAGGTTTGTCTATAATGGTAATGTTAAATTCTTGCAACATCAATAACCATCTATTAATTCTTTCACCTGCTATTGGTTTATTCATTAAGTACTTAATAGTTGAATGATCTGTATAGATAAATATCTAATAACCAATAATGTAATGCCTAAACTTGGTTATGGCATAAACAAAAACAAGATATTATTTTTCTATGGTAGTGTATTTTTTCTTTGTGGGAGTAACATTCTTGTTGATATAGTAAATGGCATACATTTTTCCTTCCTCATCTCTTTATCCTATAACTACCCCTAGTTCATTATTAAAAACATCAATATAAATATGAAAAGGTTATTCCCAATTAGGTCCTTTCAAAACTGGAGTAGTCATGAGTTTGTTTTTTAATGTTTCAAAATCTTCTTGACACTTATCATTCCATACAAATTCACTATCTTTTTTTAGCAAAGAAAACATAGGTGCAACTATTTTACTAAAGTCTTCAATAAATCTTCTGTAATATCCTACATGATCGATAAATTTTTTGACATTTGTTTGTGTTTGAGGAATGGGAAGACTTGAAATTACCTCAATCTTCTTGGGATCCACTTTTATTCCTTGAGAAGAAATATGATGTCCTAAGACTATCCCTTCATTAACCATTATTACACTCTTCTCATGATTCAAAGATACTTGATGTTTTTCACATCTAATGAGCACTTTATCCAAATTACTCAAGGCTTCATCAAATGTAGTGCCATAGATAGTGAAATTATCTATGTATACTTTCACACAATCATTTATAAGATTATAAAATGTGGCTAACACTGCTCTTTGAAAGGTAGCAGGTGGATTACACATTCCAAAAGGAAGGACTATATAAGAAAATGTTCCCTATCATTAGGTGAATGTAGTTTTATCTTGATCTTCAGGGGATATTTTGATTTGATTATATCCATTGAACCCATCTAAGAAAGAAAAATATTGTTTTTCTGCCAATTTATCCAAGACTTGATCAATAAAAGGCAAAGGAAAGTAATCTCTCATAATGGATTTATTCATTTATTTGTAATCTATGTAGACTCTCCATTTTCCATTCTTATTAGGTATAATGACCAGAGGTTAAAATGATTAATTATCAGATATGGGGTAAATGAAACCAATTTCCAAAAGTTTTTCTATCTCCACCTTCACAATTTCTTTTAAGGTTGAGTTAATTATTCGTTGTGGTTGTCTAATTGCTCTAACATCTTTAGTGTAGATGTGATGCATACATACACTAGGATGTATTCATTTAATATTACTATAATCCCAAGTAAAGGCTTTTGTATGTCATACAAATACATTAAATACTTTACTTTCTTGTTGGTCAATTAACCAGCTATTGATATTCAACAATTTACCAGGATGGATTGCAATTTGTTTAGTACCTAGAATGATGGATTTTATCTACTTGTATTCACTCATAAAAGCATTTAATGGGCATATATGTGGTAGTATCATGTGAAATTTAGCCATATCCTTGTAAAATTTTTCACTTTTTGAGATAAGATTGGTCAGTGGACAATGAAAATCATTTAAAAATGAATTCTACCCATTTTGAACCCAATCAACTATGGTTTGATGGATATCTTGCGGACCAAATAACATGTTTAGAGAACTTATGACATTGTCTTGGTTCTTAGTAGTGGATTTAAATTCTTCCCATTCATGATTTTTCATATTCAGAGCTAAGCTATTAGTCTTTGAAACTAAGTTATTAGTCTTCAAAGGTAAGCTATCAGTCTTTGAAGCTAGGCTATTAGACTTTAAAGCTAGGTTATCAAACTTCAAAGCTAGGATGTTAGACTTCAGAGCTAGGATATCAAACTTCAGATCTAATTGTCTTGGTTCAAATCTTATATTATTTACTCCTCAAACTCTTGGACATGTTCTTTTATGGTAACCATGGCTAAGGAAGACACACTATTATGATTTTGTTGAAGTTAATCCACTCATATCTATTCAAAAATATCCATTGAAGGTCTATCAAGTAGATAAAGGGAAATTTATTTGGTGTTAATTCCATTAGAAATGGTCATGTTACCAAATCTATAGTCAATTTGTGCTACAATTGTATTTAACTAAGGTCTTCCAAGAATAATTGGATACCCTATCTTCATGGGTTTTGATTGAAGGATCATGAAATCTATAGGGTATTCCTAAGATTCTATGGTGATTGGAATGTTTTATATGGTTCCTTCAGGTGCAATAGTATATTCATCTATTATTTAGAAGATTTTAGTGGTAGGCTAAAGCCCTATAAATGAATAAAGATTCTACTATGTTGATAGGCATTATGTTGATGGTAACACCCAAATTTATAATCACATTTGGTATGGAATTGTTCCCAATTATCATAATCATTATAGGATAACTAGGATCTCCGTATTTGGGAACAAGTATGTTTCTTGTTAGTAATTGATGTTTTTACTAGTTACTTGAATTGTTTTAGGATATTGTTTCTTCCTTCCTAGTGCTTTGATGCATAATCCTTTAATGATTTGATTTAACTCAAGAATATCCTTAATAACTCTTAATAGTGGAATTTATATCTTCATCTCTCTTAATCCTTGTATCAATTTAGAATTCTCCCAATATTTTTCTTCCTTAAGTCTCTTAGGAAATAGAAAAACAAGGGGATATTGAATTATGGTTGGTGTGACTAGAGTTGTGGTGGCTTCTACCTTGTCTTCATTTGGTTCTTGGAATTTAGGTGACTCAGGAGTGTTTTAATCATTAGGAATTTTAGTTATGGTAATGTGTGAATCTCCTAATACCTTTCTTAACCTAATCTGAACATTATTACACTCAATTGAACCACTTGCAACACTGCTTTCTTGATTATCTCTATAAATAGGAGTATTTTGCCTATTCTTAGGAGTTACCACTGGTTGGGCAGGTAACTATGATTAGTTAACCTGCTACTCAATTGGTGGTGGATAAGGTTGTGAAGGCATCAAATCATGCTATGGAAACCTTCTCTACATTTTATATTTTTGATTTATTTATTGAGGTGGTGATTGTTGTATCCAATGTAATTGTTGGTTTTGTTACTATGCCTAGGGTTGTGAAGGATTTTGAAGCATTCCCCACCTCTATGGCATCTAGTCTTGATTACCCCATGGTTGTGGTTATGGTGGTGGTCACCATATTTATGGTGTGACTTTTCTAGCCCATGGTGTCATCCATGGATTGGGAGGAAATCTTAGACCAAATTGATTTTGAGGTTGGGAGTACTGGTTTCCTTGTCTTTGGATAAAATTCACTTCTTGAACTGCATATACTACATATTTTTCCTAGTTTTTCATGGTAGGAAGATGATTGCAATTCTTGGTGTCATGGTTTAGGTCAAAAATACCACATACATATGTTTTATTTAAAAGACAATCTTTTACTACATGTTTGAGTCTACATATAGGATAATATATTAACAACTAGTCAATGCTAGTGGCATTGGATAATATGGATGTCAACTATACTAGAATATATATTTTTAAATTAGCAAATTCTTCTATTAATTGGCCAATTTTAGGTGAATTTCCTAACCATGATTTCCTTATGTTAGGTCTTGTTCTAGACTAGTTAGTACATAATACTAAAATTTGATGAAAGGTTAACTTGTCAATGTCACCCTTTCCCATTAGATTCAAAGCATTACATGTATTATCATTTAGGACTTTAATAAATACTATCTTGATGACCTCCTCTATGAGTTGGTAACCACTCCATTTATGGGCAAATACAAACCTATCAAGGTAATCTTCTAAGGTTTCATTTTCATTTTGTTTGATCTTGAAAAAATCTTCCTTCCATTCTCTGACTCTACAATAATCTTGATATTTATCAAGAAATGTAGTTTCCATTTTTTCCCAAGTACTTATAGAATTACCCTCAAGGGTCATGAACCATATCATGGTTGCATCCTTAAGTGTAGATGGGAATAACTTCAACTTTAATTATTTGTGACTTAGTCATATTTTTGGTAGAAAACCTAAAATTCAAAGAGGAACTAATCTGGATCTTTTGAGGATTTACCTCTAAAGGTAGGTAAAATAGATGGAAAGATGTTTTCATTAAGGTTAGTCATCAAGACCCAATCTGATTAGATAAAAAAAAGTTATATCCTGTTGAGGTTGTCAATCAGGGTTTTCTACATGTGCATGTTCATCTTCCATATTTTCTTCCCAACTTTGGTTATCAATCTAATCCAAGTTATCTTCATGGGTTCTCAACCTATGGTATACCATATGAGGATAATCTTTGTTGGTGATTAGATATTCTTCTTGTAGAGTTTGTGGATCAAATTTGACTATTATAGAAAGGGGATTCTTAGGATCAATTCTCTCTATAGGGGAATATGTCCCAATATAATTCTTATTATAGGATCTATGTGTGAGTATGAACCTTTTTCAGGAGAAGAATCAGATAAAGTTTGTATGCAATTTTAATTTCCTTTCTTTCACTTCCTAATCTTTCCATCAAGGATAAGATCCTCTCTTCTTATTTTATTTGGGAATCTTTAGAGATAAACCATCATTGAGAATCTCTTGAGCAGTTCATAAATCTAAGGATTCCGTGATTATTTTTGTGTTTTTTGGGTATATGAATGTTTTTGAATTTTACCTATATAACTATAATATATGATCTCACTAACACTTATTTATTAAGATTCCCCAACAATGATGCTAAAAATGATAGGCTATCATTATACCTTTCATTTAACCAATCAATAGATTGGTGTTATTTTCTACTAGGGCCAATGTCCAAGGCTATATGCAATGAGATGTTAGATATTTGAGTTAACCATTCATTATTTGGGGGTGTTTACTGTTGATGTCTAAATTCTAAGCACAACAAATAAGACTCTAATTCTATGTTGCAAAAAAAGTAAATCTATATGGTTTTGCTAATTGAATATCCCCTTGGCATTCCATGTTAAAAGGATCCTTTGGTTCACACCATTAACGTATAGAACCTAAACATCTATCATAAGACATTATAGTGTTCTCACTCGATTTTCCTAACTAAGTAGGGTAGTGTTGTATTTCAAAATGTCAAAATGTTGATTGCCTATTGTCACCTAGACTACTTTCTAACAAATTCTCAATGTAGAGATGAGTCAACAAAGTTTCCTATTAAATCTATTTCTTATGAGAATTGAAAGACACACATTTTATAAAGGAAACTCACTTGCATTGAATTGAATTTTTTTTTGTATTTAATGAAATCACACTTTACATTAAAAGATAACACACTTGCATTAAAAGGGAAATCACACTTTGCATTAAAAGGAAAATCACACTTTGCATGGATAGGGAAATCACACCTGCAGTAAAATGAAATATACATGTATCAAAATAAATGCATTTCTAAACTATAAACTAGAAATACCAATTATCCTGGTCTTTAGAGAGAAGTGGGCCCTTGCTCATTCTTCGTAATAGGATCAAATTTTACTCAATAATGAAATGGAATGTTGAACTTATTAATACTTCATTATCAAAAAGAACATATATAAATTCATGAAATTACACTTGAATGTTTCTTCTCTCTATTATGTTCTCTATTATCTAATTGATTATCTTGGAATGAGAAGGAGACATGTATTTAAAGCACATCTCAACAACTATTCTCAGAATACAAAATCTAACAATCTAAACAATCAAATCTACTTATTCAAAATAGAATATCTACGAATCATATCCCACACTTATAGGGCAGAATTGGAACTTATTCATCTAATAATAGACCAAGAAAAACTAACATAGATCTGAAGAGATTATGTCTAGTTTGACAAAATATAAATACATTTATATCTGAATCATTTTAGACCATTACTATGAATAGTAATGTATAAAAAAAGATAAATAAAGATGGAAAATATATATATGTACAATAAATATCTTTATATTTACCATATTGATCCATAGGGTACAACTAGGAATCTTCAGAGCACAGCTAAGTGTCTTCAGAGCATAGCTGGACATGTGTTCAGAGCATCTTCGAAGTGTCTTTAGAGATGTAGGTCTTTGGATCTCGACTAAGGATCTTTAGATCTCAATGTGTTATAAACCGAGTCTTCAAAATTATTTCCAAAAAGGTGTTTCCAAAATTATTGATGACTTCTCAAAATGATCCTGCCATAGGAATGTGTCTATGTATGCAAAATTGTGCTCATTTCATCCAAGTTAAACATAAATAACAAGATAGAGAATCAAAAATGTATCACTTGTGAGTAAAGATAATTTCACTCATTTCCTACTTAGATGAGACCTTAACTATTAAATATAATGCAATATATAACCAAAAGGCAACACTTATGGATAGTTTATATGAGTTATAATGAGTTACATAGAATGCTCATCAACTTGGTGAGTGTATCTACTACTTGTGATTATGTTGGGCAGTACTGGAGCTAAATTTGGTGGTTCAAAACTTGTTATTTAATATAGTGAAATTGGACCTCAATGTGTTTGGTCCTTGTTGACCCAATTTTGCCTCTCAGGCAAGATTCTGGTCACCTCCTTCACTTGCTTTACAGGCCTGTCATTTCGGGTTGCAAGGTCCACCTTCAGTTCTCGACAGTGCCATTGCAGAGCATTGGTTATGAAAGGCAGCGAAAGGGAGAGTCTTCAAACGTCCATGAGAGAAGAGAAGAAAATAGAGCGTTCAACACTTAGGCAAAAAGAGGGCAGAAAAAATGCAGAGGGCGGCAAAATCGCTGCCCACTATAAGGGCGGGTAAAATGAGCCCACCTATAGACATGCAGAGGGCGGCAAATTCGCTGCCCACAACATGAAAAAGCTGTGGACAACGGCCGACGTTGGCAATACTGCCGTCATCGGCACCTTACAGAGACCGATGTCGGTAGAACCGCCGACATCGACAGCACAAAGGCAGGCGCAAAAAATGGAAAAGCCCGCCTAGGGTGGTGAAATGGAAAAGCCCGCCTAAGGCGGTGAAATGAAAAACCCCGCCCCATGGCGGGGAAGGAGAAATTGCCGTGCAAAGCACAATTCTGCTGACGTCGACAGCTTACAGAAACCGACGTCGGCAAGACTGCCGCCGTCGGCAGCTTATCGGTCGACGTCGGCATAAATCCTACATGAAATCCATGCAAAGGGCAGCAAAATTGCTACCCACTACAAGGGCGGCAAAATTTCCCTGCAGTGCACAAAAAAAAACCCGCCCAGCCATCGGAGGAGAAGACCAGCACACAAAATGAGGCAACAAGCATGGTCTTGGCAGACTTGTGATGTCATCAATAGTGTTTTTCACGCTTTTCGATGAAACTTCTCTTGGCTCTCCTGCTATAAATACAAGGACTTAGTCATTTTTCATGGGATCTTCCTGACTTTTGTAAAGAGCACTGCTCTCCAAATTTCCCACCTGAATCAATAAAAAATATAGTTTTTTTTACCTCTTTCTTGGATGGATACTCTGTGTATGTTCTGTATGTTTAATCTGTGTTCAGTCATTTCCTTTTAAATGCTCTCACAGGTTTTAAATACTAATGTATCAGCTATCTACAGAATGTCAATTTGCAGCTTACAGGTGAAGAGTTCCATATAGGGTGCAGAAACAAAGGAGGTCACTTACAGTATGCATTTCACAGCATCTTGGTGAGTCCCTATTTCCTATATCTTTCACTGAAACCTCCCTGTCATCCCAGCAACCTGATCTTTTCTACCAAGTTTCAGTGTAGAGTATACTTGCATTTCCCCTGATTTTGAGAGTGGATCTGGAAGGTCACTCCTATTTTTGGTGTATCACCTCTTTTAGAGTAGGCTGTTTGTTTTCATGCTTTTCTCTCTCTTTTCATCCCCCCAGTGTATACCTATATACCTATATTTTGCGTTACCTGAAACAAACAAGATACATCAGAGGGAACTAGCCCATATTTAGAGACTCTCCTCTTCTGCTTCACCATCCCACAGGCGAGAGAGGGGTTTCCATGTTGCGGGGAGAGGGCAGGAATCCGTGTTCCTGCCGCTGGGTGCACTTTCCAGCGTCAATAATTTTGGCACACCCAGTGGGACTGTAATTTTATCAAGTTTCTAATGCAGTAGTATTTCAAGATTGATGATGGTCCTGCTACAGTGATTTTTCAAAGATTTCCAGCATCTGGCGACTCCACTGGTAAGAGCTCAGTTCTTTATTTTTAAGACCAGTTACTTAACTTCTATGCCAAAAGTTACCACCAGGTCAGCTTCAAGAAGGGTCCCCTTTGAGTTCGTTGAACTACCTTTAAACTTTGCTAAAAGGCTCAGATTTGAAAGAACTCGCCCTTATCAACTAGTAAATCCTCCTAGGCTTGTTGCTAGGAACACCAACCTAGCTCAGCCACAAATACAACCTATTCCAGTCATGGCCTTGCCTTTTGCAGCGTTTCGTGGTGAGAGCCCTTTAAACCTCCCACACTATGATCTGATCCCCAGAACAGCTCTAAAAAATGTGCCTTCTTTTGATGGAGTGGGACCTATTACAGTTGTTGAGCATATCAAAAATATCACCAACCTTTGCAATATTCACAATATAACAAAAGAAAATATTGCCATCAGACTGTTAGCCTTGTCTCTGAAGGGGAAAGCTCTCGACTGGTACGGCACCTTGCCTGTGAATTCCATACATTCCTGGAATGAATTGGGCACTCGTTTAACTGATCATTTTGGGGAAAAAAGTGATGGCCTCTCTCTTGCTGAGCAGCTGACAACTATAAAGAGAGCTTCGCACGAGTATATGCAGGACTTCAATATGCGGTTTCAAAAGACTTGGGATAGAATTTCCATCTTGGTAAGGTCGACCCCCAGCTACGCTTTCTTGTACTATCTAAAAGCATTAAATAGTGACATTGTTATGATGATCCAATCTATGGGGGGACACATACTGGCAGCTGCGTATGGCATAGCCATTGCGGTCGAAAATTGCTTAATTCAAGCTGAGAAAATTGCCCCTAGACCTCACATGCCACTTTTCCCAGAACTGCTGCCCCCAATTCAAGCAGTCGCTCCCACAATTGCTCCCCTACCTGTCATTGAAAAGCCAATTGTTGTTCCATCCAATGAATTAAATGAAGTTAAGGGCCTATTGCAGAGCATGTCAAATGAACTTGTTGCCCTTAAAAGGCAGCAAGCTCAAAGCCACAAGCCAAACCAGAGTTATCAAAATTATGGCCATGCCCCTAGACCCCCCTTTCAAAATTATAACCAAGGTCAGGGGCAACTCACTACAACCAGGCCTTATCAAAATTATAACTCAGGCCCTCCTTCGTCATCTAAAGCCATGGTACCTACTCATAACAATCTAGTGCAGGAGCAGCCAGGTTGTTCAAACATGGGACAAGGTCAAGAGCAAGCTGTCCACACGAATGACATGATGAATTATTTCCAGAATTCAGAAATCAGGGTGCTGATTTTTCTCAATTTTTTGAGTTCCCAGCTCAAACCAACACAAGTAACAATCAGACTCAGCCGGATTCTACCCTGATAAATCATGAAGAGGGTGATCTCTGTGCAATTAATCATGGGGGCACTGTAGGCAATCATGCTGATTGCGTTGCGGCCAATACGAGATTTAAAAGAAGAGCAGTTGGAGAAGTGCAAGCTTCCCCTCAAGCAGCAGCAAATCCTCCACCACACCCTTTTTAAAAGGCTCCAATTCTTAGACAACCATTTGCACCTCCAGCTCCTCAGTCTACAGCTCCAATCGGGATCAGCCCAAAGGAAAACACGAAAGGAGTCAGTCCCCAAGTTAATATAGTTGATCAAATGAAGAAATTGCATGTGAATATTTCTCTATGGGATTCGTTGTCTCTTCCAGGACAAAAGGAGGTATTGAAGAAAGAATTGCATGAGCTAGATTACCAGGCCATCCCAACAGACACTAATAACGTCTTAATGATGAATGGGCAGCCTTCAGCTCCAGGTCAGGTAAAGAAAGAAGGAAAGACTCCCCTTTTTTATGTATCATTGATCATAGGGGATTTCTTAGTACATAATTGCATAATTGATAGTGGAGCCAGCACTTCAGTAATGCCTAAATGCATTGCTGATAAGATGGGGTTAAAGTACGAAGCCATGAACAAAGGAGTCTCACAACTAGATGGGACACCCGCAAAGACAGTCGGAGCCCTGAAAGGATTGAGTTTAACATTGCATGCCTGCCCGACATTCTCAATTCCCCAAGATATAGTGGTAGCGGACATTCCTCCATATTTTGCAATCTATTTGTCTAGGGACTTTACGTCCAAGATAGGTGGTTATCTAGCAGTGAATTGGTCATATCTGGTTTTTAGAACCAAATATGGTACCAAAGTGAAAATCGAATCCGAGCCACTTTACAAGGACCACCTAGAGCCCTATTCACCCAAGGCAGCGAATGTCAGTTACACTATCATTGATCCAGAAGACTCTCAAACAGACAAGTCCTCATCTTCTACTCTTGAAGGAGTCGTAGATCTACTCTTGGATGAGTGGGGAAGCGATAACTTCGAGCACGATCCTTATAAGTTTATTGAAGAGGCAGACCTTGGCATCTATTGCTTACATGAAGAGAGTGCCATCATGCCCAATATAATGAAGGAAAACAAAGAAGATCTTGGCCTTTGGCAGCTATACTTCGACGGTTCCAAAAGCAAACTGGCGCTGGTGGTGGGGCAATGTTAGTCTCCCCTTCTAAAGAAAGGTACTTTTCAACTTTTCGTTTCCAGTTCTCTTGCACATGTAACGTTGCAGAATATGAGTCTTTAATTCATGGACTTGAGTGGGCAAGAAAGAGAGGGATCAAAAAATTGCAAATCCTGGGGGACAGTGAACTAATAGTGAACCAAATCAGAGGCCTAAACCTGACAAAAAACTCCTTAATGAAATATTACAAGCACAGAGTCTGGGACTTGATGGAAGATTTCCTTGCTCTTAACATTACCTCGATTCTTAGGGAATAGAATAAGCAGGCTGACAGGTTGGCAGCTGTTGGTGCCCAATTTGATGTTTCAAAAGAGATAAGTAGGGGTTGTGGTGTGTGCCATTTAAAAGTGGTGGTCCAGCCTTCAATTCCAGACAATGTTACAAATTGGTAGGTCTTCAAAAGCGACCAGCAGATAGCTCTTTCCTGCAGGAAGAAGCCGAGTTTACGACCCATAATCAGGCGAAATTGCAGCAGCAATATGGAAATCAGATTGTTCAATTGAAGAACAATAAACTCCCTAAGGGTCTGGTCACACTTGAAAGTATTTTCAATGGAGAGGACCAACTAAGAGATGACAAAGCATGCATCACTACCAAAGAGGAGAATTATGAAAAAGTTGAAATCTTCAAGGACAAGTTACTAGCGCTTGGTAAGGTCTGCACGTTTCAAGAAAGACAAATTTTCATTTTGTTGTGTCAGGAGTTTGCTGATATTTTTGCCTGGAATTATAGCGACTTGAAAGGCTTCGATCCAAGGCTCGCCCAACACACCATTGAATTAGATGAAGGTGCAAAACCAGTCACACAAAAGTAGAGACCTGTTAACCCGATGGTCGAGCTCCTTATGCAGAAAGAATTGGCCAAGTTGATTGAGTTCGGCATTATATTTCTGATCAAACATTCCTCATGGTTGGCTAATTTGGTTCCAGTTAGAAAGAAAAATGGGGAGATCAGGCTGTGCGTCGACTTTAGAGACCTTAATAAAGTCTCTTTAAAAGATCATTATCCCTTTCCAAACATGGAGTAGATCCTCTAAAAGGTAACTGGTTTCGAACGCTTCTCCCTCTTGGATGGCTATTCAGGATATAATCAGATCATGGTGCGTGACTGCGACCAATACAAAACATCCTTCATCACTAAATGGGGAACGTTCACCTACCAGAAGATGCCTTTTAGGCTATCTAATGTTGGTGCTACCTTCCAGCGAGCCATGGACATGGCTTTCAGTGGTTTGATAAATAGGAACGTGCTGGTGTACCTCGATGATATAACGGTTTTCTCCAAAGAGACAGGACAACATATGAAGCACCTCAGGCAGATTTTTGAGAGGTGCAGGGAATTTAGCATCTCCCTAAATCCAAAGAAATGTGTATTTGTGGTTCATGAGGGGAAACTTCTTGGCCACATTGTGTCCAAGGAAGGTTTGTCTATTGACCCAGAGAGAGTCCGCTCCATTCTGGAGATGTCCCTACCAAAGCACAGGAAAGGCCTTCAGAGTTTCTTCGACCGGATAAATTTCATTCGGAGGTTCATTCTGAACTTTGCTGAAATAGTTAAACCCCTAACCTCCTTGCTAAAAAGGGGTGAAAAATTCAAATGGACAACGCCAAGAAAGGACAGCTTTGAAGCTATCAAACAAGCTTTGACCCAGGCTCCCGCTCTAATCAGCCCCGACTTCAATAAAGACCTCAACCTCTACACCTTCAGCAACAGAGAAGTAATATCCGCCATGCTCACCCAAGCAAACAGTGATAACCTTGAGCAACCACTCACCTTTTTTAGCCAAGGGTTAGAGGACTTTGAAATCAAGTATACCTATGTAGAGAAGCAAGTCCTGGCAGTGGTGCGCAGCTTGCAGAAATTCAGATATATGTTATCAAACAGCAGGATCCATCTCATGGTTCCACATCCTGGCGTCAAAGATTTCTTGACCAATCGAGACTTAAACGAGAAGAGAGCAGGATGGATCACCAAGGTAATGGAGTACGACATAGATATCAAAATCACCAAGTTGGTGAGAGGAAGGGGCCTGTGTGAACAGCTAGCTACAGATTTGAGACAAAAGGGTGAAGACAGCTTGCTGATCCATGACGCAGCCACTGTAGAAGAACTAGCTGTCATAAGAGATTGGACACTGGACATGAGGCATTTCCTTCTTATGGGTGAATGTCCACAAGGTCTCGGTAGGGCCGGAAGAAGGTATTTTAAACTTCAGTCCCTTCCCTATGTTTTGATTGACGGAGTATTATTTAGGAAGGATCTCTTTGGAGTTCTCCTGAGATGCATTGACTCTAGTTAGACTGACAAGGTTTTGGCTGAGTTTCACAATGGGCCAGCAGGCGGCCATTTTGCCCCTAAGACCACAGCAGCAAAAATAATGAGAGCTGGCTATTTCTGGCCCACTCTCTTCAAGGATACCCATGCCTGGGTAAGAAAGTGTCAAAAGTGTGCACTCTTTGACAGAAAACAACGATTGGCTGCCATGCCCCTACAGCCCATTCAAGTTGAACAACCATTCATGTAGTAGGGCCTAGATTTCATAGGGATCATCAATCCTCCCTCTAGCGCCAGACACAAGTGGGTCCTGACTGCTATGGATTATTTCACCAGGTGGGTGGAAGCCATTGCTTTGAAGGAAGCAAATGAGAGCGCAGTCCTGGATTTCTATGAGGACTTAGTGACATGTTTTGGGGTCCCAACCACTATAATCTCAGATAATGCCTTGGATTTTCTGGGAACCAAAACTAGTGAATGGGCGCTAAGGTATGGTATATACCTCAGCACTTCGTCAAATTACTACCCGCAGGGGAATGGACTGGCTGAGTCTACTAACAAAAATTTGATCAAGATTATAAAAAAGACCATGGAAGAAAATCAGAGAACTTGGCATGCCAAGTTGAAAACATCTCTATGGGTCGATCGAATCACTCTGAAAAGATCAATCAGAAATTCTCCATATACGCTTGTGTATGAAAGGGAGGCAAGGCTTCCTATCTCACTCAAATTTCTAGTGCTGGACCTCGCACATCAGCTGCAGTTAGAAGAAGGAAGCAGCATGGAGGTCAGATTGTGTGAACTAATGGAGCTCCAGGAGGTAAGGAACCAGGCCATGGTCTCTATGATCAGTCGCCAACATCAGGTGAAAAGAAATTTTGACAAGAAGTCTTCGTCAAAGAGTTTTGTCGAAGGAGACATTGTCTTAAAATGGGACGAAGATAGAGCTAAGCCCGAAAAACATGCAAAATTTGATGCCCTCTAGAGCGGTCCTTACATGATTACTCAGTGCAGGCAGCATAACGCGTTCCATCTCTCTAAGTTGGATGGTGAAGAATTGCTTATCCCAGTCAATGGGATACATCTGAAGCATTGCCACTGAATTTTGGTTCGGCTGTACATAGTTTTCCTTGTTTTCTTCCCTATTTTCCCTAAGTGCAGTTTGCACAGTTAGTTATTTTTAGTCTTGTGTGTTTCCCTTTGCAGTGGGGGTAAATTTTGTATTTTTGATTCTGGGATTATCAAAGCTGTTGTGAACTCGCTTCAAAGTCACCATCTGACTCCGCACCCAATGGATATGCAAAGCAACTGGGTTCTAAGCATAGCAGGTATGCTTCCCCTGTGAGTCGCCAATTTGTTGACCCAATTTTGCCTCTCAGGGAAGATTCCAGTCACCTCCTACACCTGCTTTACAGGCCTATCATTTCAGGTTGCAAGGTCCACCTTCAGGTCTCGACAGCGCCGTTGCAGAGCATTGGTTATGAAAGGCAGTGAAAGGGAGAGTCTTCAAACGTCCACGAGAGAAGAGAAGAAAATAGAGCGTTCAACACTTAGGCAAAAAGAGGGAAGAAAAAATGCAGAGGGCGGCAAAATCGCCGCCCACTACAAGGGTGGGTAAAATGAGCCCACCTACAGACATGCAGAGGGCGGCAAATTCACCACCCACAACACGAAAAAGCTGTGGACATCGGTCGACGTCGGCAATACTGCCGTCGTCGGCACCTTACAGAGACTGACATTGACAGAACCGCTGAAGTCGGTAGCACAAAGGCAGGCACAAAAAATGGAAAAGCCCGCCTAGGGCGGCGAAATAGAAAACCCTGTCCCATGGCGGGGAAGGAGAAATTGCCGCGTAAAGCACAATTCTGCCGACGTCGGCAGCTTACAGAAATTGACGTCGGCAAGACTACCGCCATCGGCAGCTTATCGGCCGATGTCGGCATAAATCCTACATGAAATCCATGCAAAGGGCAGCAAAATCGCTGCCCACTACAAGGGCGGCAAAATTCCCCTGCAGTGCACAAGAAAAAACCCACCCAGCCACCGGAGGAGAAGACCAGCACATAAAACGAGGCAACAAGCATGGTCTTGGCAGACTTGTGATGTCATCAATAGTGTTTTTCACACTTTTTGATGAAACTTCTCTTGGGTCTCCTGCTATAAATACAAGGACTTAGTCATTTTTCATGGGATCTTCCTGACTTTTGTAAAGAGCACTGCTCTCCAAATTTCCCACCTGAATCAATAAAAAATATAGTTTTTTTTACCTCTTTCTTGGATGGATACTCTGTGTATGTTCTGTATGTTTAATCTGTGTTCAGTCATTTCCTTTTAAATGCTCTCACAGGTTTTAAATACTAATGTATCAGCTATCTACAGAATGTCAGTTTGCAGCTTATAGGTGAAGAGTTCCATCTAGGGTGCAGAAACAAAGGAGGTCACTTACAGTATGCATTTCACAGGATCTTGGTGAGTCCCTGTTTCCTATATCTTTCAATGAAACCTCCCTGTCATCCCAGCAACCTGATCTTTTCTACCAAGTTTTAGTGTAGAGTATACTTGCATTTCCCCTGATTCTGAGAGTGGATCTGGAAGGTCACTCCTATTTTTGGTGTATCACCTCTTTTAGAGTAGGCTGTTTGTTTTCATGCTTTTCTCTCTCTTTTCATCCCCCCCAGTGTATACCTATATACCTATATTTTGCATTACCTGAAACAAACAAGATACATCAGAGGGAGCTAGCCCATATCTAGAGACTCTCCTCTCCTGCTTCGTCGTCCCACAGGCGAGAGAGGGGTTTCCATGTTGCGGGGAGAGGGCAGGAATCCGTGTTCCTGTCGCTGGGTGCACTTTCCAGCGTCAACAGTCCTCTCATTAAATATTGGATTCTTAACAAGCGTTAACATACCTTGATTATCATAGAAAAAGACTAGTGGTTGATCTTCAGGAATATCTATGTTAGACATAATACGACATAACCAAATTATTTCACACATAGCTCCTCATGTGGCAAAATATTCTACTTCTATGGATGAGAGAGAAACTACAAAAATTTTATTACTTATCCATGAAATTAGTCCATATCTTAGATGAAATGTATATCCAGAAGTTGATTTCTTATCATCAAGAGATCTAGCATAGTCTGAGTTTGTGTAACCCTACAAGAATAAATTTTAGTTATTGTATTCTAGACCATAATCAATTGTACCTCAATCATATCTCAAAACAAGATTCATTGTAAGCCAATGACACTTCTTTGGCTCTTACATGAATCTTGAAAGATAGTTGACAATAAAGCATATCTCTAGTCTTATATAAGTCAAGTAAATGAGACTCCCAAAAAGCTACCTAGAGTGAGTTTCATTTACTTAATGTAACTCATAAAATCAAGATAACTAAAAACCATTATCCATTAGAGTTGATATTGGTTTACTCCATCATCCCATATTTCTCAAGGAATGCCTTGGCATATTTCATTTGTGAGATAAAAATATGATTATGCTTTTACCATATCTCCAATTCAAGACAATAATGAAGTAGCCCCAAATCTATCATGTTGAAGGATTTATTCAAGTCATTATTTAATTCTTCAACAAGTACATCTAAAATTATTGTGATCACAATATCATCCACATACAAAATAAGAATGACAATCTTTGTGCCTACCTTCTTGATATACAAATTTGTATCTGAGGGGCTACGAATGAATCTATGCTACAATAGATGATCATCAATATTAATGTACCATACCCTTGATGCTTGATTAAGTCCATAAAGTGAATTAATTATATGGCATACCTTATGTGGATGTTTTTCACTAATGAAGCCTTCTAGTTGGGTCATGTACACTTCTTCTTTGAGATCACCATTCATAAATGCACTTTTCATGTCCATCTACTAAAGCTTACATCCCTTTTCTATTGTGAGTGTGAAAATAACTCTGATGGTCTTGATCTTAGAAGTGGGTGTAAATTGATTCTCATAGTCAATTCCTTCTTGCTAAGCATATCCTTTTGTAACAAGTTGTGCTTTATATTTGTTGATAGATCTGACTGCTTTATACTTTGTCTTAAAAATACACTTATAGCTAATGGATTTATTTTATATAGGCACATAAAAAAGTTCCCACATTCAATTTTTATTGAGGGCATCATACTCAACATCCATTCCCTTATTCCATTGAGGTTGACATAAAGCCTCTCAAACTATCTCTGGTTTGGTGTTGTCAAATACTGAACTCATTAGTATGAGATTAACTTCTTGTCTCACTTGTTTTTTACTCTGAACTCTTGATGAAGTATCTAGATTAGAGTTTAGGTATGAGTCCCTAATGGTATTTTCTACCCATTTTGGACATCTATGTTATTTTTGATTTGATGAATAATTGTATTCCATATTTTCAAGATCAATGAATAATTCTCCTTGTAGCTCATCATCTTTGTGAGAAGATTCTTCATACTCATCATCTAACTATGGGAGTAATCTATTAGAGGTGGCTCATTTTATGGAAATGAGTCGAATGATGACTCATCATAAACCAAATCTCAAATTTCATATATCTTTTTTGTCTCAAGATCCATGAGATAATATGCTTTTGAGGTAGTACAATACCCCAATAGAAGGCACTGGAGTGTCTTCGATTCAATATTCTTCCTCTTTTTAGTAGGGAAATTCATATAAGATGTACAACCAAACACTCTAAAATGAGAGATTGAAGGTTTATGACCATTCCATACCTCTTCTAGTGTCTTATGATGCAAGATATTTGTAGGTTCCTTGTTGATAAGATATACAATTGTCTGAATTGCTTCTACCCAAAAGGGTACATCCAACTTCATAGTGGAAAGCATGCAATGATCCATCTCCATGACTAAATGATTTCATCACTCTAATATTTCATTCTTTTGGGGAGTATAGGCAGCATTCAAGTGCTATTTAATTTCATGTTAATTCAAGAATGACAATAATTCATTTGATGTGAATTCCCCCCTCTATGTGAGTGGAGGAGTTGAAGAGGCTTCCCTGACTGGGTGATAACAAAGTGGTAGAAGACCTTAAAATGAGTTAAGGCTTCACTCTTCTTCTTGAGAAATAACACCCATGTTTTATGAGATAAATCATCAATGAACAACTAAAAGTACATGAATCCTTGGAAAGAAGCAGGCAGGGGTCTGCATAGATTGGTATGTATCACATCAAGATAATCTTTGGCCTATGAGGAACTCATCTCAAATAGAACCATGTGTTGTTTGTCAATAAGACATTCAGTGCATATAGGTAAAGAATCAGAAAATTAAGGAATTCTATAGACCATGGCCTTAGAGCTAAGCTAGTATAAAGAACTAGTAGAAGGGTGCCCATATCAATAATGCCACAATGTTGTAGATTATATTGTACAAACAGAGAGAGCAACAACATCAGATGAAACTACATCTAGGGAAAATAATCAATCCTTCAAAAAATCTCTAGTAATGACTTGGCCATCGCATGAGAGGAGATAA